>CAUYQV010139867.1:0-19725 GCA_963574575.1 Galagoides demidoff | reverse complement strand
TTATCTTACAAGGGCACAAGTGAATCTTTCTAAAAGCAGAGTATGAACGTTTTAACTCAATAACTAAGAAAATGACATGAAGGTTATGTTAACCAGTTTGATGAGAGTATTTAAAAATGTATATGAAAACAGCACACTGTATCCCATGATTGCATTAATGTACATAGTTATGCTATAAGAAATTAAAAAAAAAACTTTAGCTCAAAGTCATTTGAATAAGGAATAATCTCTACATAACTGATTATTTTTAAAGTGTTATTGATATTCAGAAAACATTTGCAAATGAAAAGTAGCACTGAGCAGTGGCTCCTGCCTGTAATTCTAGCACTCTAGGAGGCTGAGGTGGGAGGATTGCTTGAGCTCAGGAGTTCAAAACCAGGCTAAGAGCGAGACCCATCTCTACTAAAAATCGAAAAATTAGCCACGTGTTGTAGCAGGCACCTTTAAGGTTGGAGTTTAAGGTTGGGGTGAGCTAGGCTAATGCCAAGGTACTCTAGCCTGGGATAACAGACTAGACAGACTCTGTCTCAAAAGAAAAAAAAAGAAAGGAAAAGGAAAGGAAAGGAAAAGAAGTGCTGACTTTTTGCTTTTTGTAAGTCACTTAATTGTGGTATTACAAACATGAAAGGCAGTAAGAACATTGCATAACTGTATTTTGGGAAGTTATGCTTAAGAACACAAGGGATACAATTAACCTCTGCTCTGACAATATATGAAATTTATTGAGATATATTTTGAATTTTGTGACATTTTCTAGAATACAAAAGTCTTTTGAATTATAATAAAGTAAACATATGTATGTTTTAGTACATTAAGTCTTCATTTTGATTTTCTGACTTAAAATTTTTAAGTATGAAGTTGATCCATTCATTATATATAAAAGTGATCTTTTGTTGGATCTTTGAATAAATAACATTTTAGAAAAATAACTACCTAGAATTAATGATTATACAAATAGAATTTCCTTTTTCGGAGACTTCTCAGAATTCGTATTCTTTAAGCAATTATTGTAACCATTTCCTGCATTGCCTTCTATCACATAAACATCACATAAACAACAAATGACCTACAGAAAAATCTAGACAATATACTGTATTATCATCAATATTAAGATATCCTACTTAGGGCATAATACCCTAGGTAGTTAGTAAATTATAACTTTTGTGTGTCTTACAATATTAATATTTCTTTCTTTTTTTTTTTTGAGATGGAGCCTCAAGCTATCCCCCTGGGTAGAGTGCTATGGCATCACAGCTCACAGCAACCTCCAACTCCTGGGCTTAAGCGAGTCTCCTGCCTCTGCCTCCCAAGTAGCTGGGACCACAGGCGCCCGCCACAACGCCTGGCCATTTTTGGTTGCAGCCATCATTGTTGTTTGGTGGGCCCGGGCTGGGGATTTGAACCTGCCGCCTTAAGTGTATGTGGCTGGTGCCTTAGCCGCTTGAGCCGCAGGCGCTGAGCCTTAATATTTCTTTAAACCATGTGACACTACAACATGAATTCTTACTGATATAGAAATTTGTAAACAAGATTCATAAAATGGGCCAGAAATAAAAGGGAACAATATAAGATTTCTCTCACTGTAAACTAATTCTTACAATGAATTCAGTATTACCATGTGGATTAATGTATTTATTGGCTAAAGCATGCTATTACCAAAATTCTGGTCACTAATTTTGGTCTCTTTTGATTCAGTTAGGTTGGTACAAAGAATAACTGTTACAAAAATATATGTTCCTCTTCATAAAGAAAGCTCAATGAGTACATACATATAACTGTATAACCCGTGGAAGCCTAGCACCACATGGGAAAAATCAAAGTTTATAATCCAGTCAGAAATATAATTTTTATATAGAAAAAATGGACATAACTACTCCTATAAAAAAGGTTTTAGGGAATTATTCTTTTAAAGCACACTTTACTATTTATTGCCAGTATAAGTACCAAATAAGGCAATCATAAAAATTTGATTAAAATATTACAAAATAAGTTCTTAGTATAATGGTGTAATAAAGACAAAATTGTCAAGAAGCTATTCCATTATTTCTTTCTCAAATAGGTTTTCAAAGGTTGCCTCTATAGAAGCAGAACTCAACTTAAAAAAAAAGGAGGGTTCTATAAGTCTATTTGTAGATAGACATAGAAGACATAGAAAAAAATCTTCCCCCAAAATATCCTTTCTGGGGTGCCAAAAATTTTCCATATTTGGAAGTCGTGGTCACATAGAAATATATATTTGTTAAGTCATCAAAACTGGGCTGGGAGTGGTGGCTCATGCCTGTAGTCCTTGCACTCTGAGAGGCTGAGGCAGGTGGACTGCCTGAGCTCAGGAATTGGAGACCAGCCTGAGCAAGAGCAAGACCCCCTCTCTAAAAAATAGCTGGGTATTGTGCCAGGTGCCTGTAATCCCAGCTTGAAAGGCTGAGGCAAGAGGATCGCTTGTGCCCAAGAGTTGGCGGTTGCTGTGAGCTATTGACACTCTACCTACGGTGACAAAGTAAGACTCTGTCAAAAAAAAATAAAATAAAATAAAAATAGCTGGATATTGTGGTGGGAGACTGTAGTCCCAGCTACTTGGGAGGCTAAGGCAAAAGAATCACTTGAGCCCAAGAGTTTGAGGTTGCTGTGAGCTATGATGATACCATGCACATTAGCCAAGGCAGCAGAATGAGACCCTGTCTCAAAAACAAACAAACAAAAACCTCATTACAACAGCTAAGATTAAGATACTACTGATTCTGTTCCTAGTCATTACAGAAGTCAAAAAAAAAAAAAGTACTTATGATTCCCACTGCAGTGGTTTTCCTATTATACCATCCATAGTGAGAATCACTTCTCATTTTTATAAGACACATTTGGTACTTATTTAACAATCAATGAAGGACTTTTCATGTTAAACTCAGAATTGAGTCAATTTCTGAATATTGAGGAATGAGTTGTATTTTGGCTATTGTGCCAAAAAAAAAATTACTAATTTTCTTAGTCACATAAATTTGAAAATGATAAACATCTTTAAATAACTTCACAGTAGTGAATTGTTGAGATAATATATGACAAAGCTTTGTTGTCTTGCTTTTTTCTACTATCATTATCATAAGATCACAGACCCTATATACATATTTAAATAATCACAAAATTATAGAAAAGCTTTAAGTATAGTACAAATAACTTTTCCCTTAATCTTTGAGAATAAGATGCCAACTTGAGGACTCTGAGTATCTTAATATGCACTTTCTATGGACAAGAACGTTGTCCTACATAACTGGAAATTAACACTAACACACTATTACTATGTAATCCTCAAACGGCATTCAAGTTTTGTTGATTAATCTAATAATGTTAAAATAAAAGGATCCAGTTCTGAACTTTGCATTGTCAAACCTGGCTACTTCACTTTAGAACAGTTTCTCAATTTTTAATTTATTTTCTTAACTTTGACACTGTAGATTATCATATTCTTCAATTTGTGTTCCTCTGATTATTTCCTTGAGATTGTACAGGCTGCGTGTCTTTGGCAGGAACTATATTCTCATTGCAACCTATTGGGGGCACACAACGTTGACTTGCCCATTATAGGTGATGTTTGTTCACTTAGATCACTTGATTAAAGTGGTGTCTGCCAGGCTTTTTCATTTTAAAGTTACTCTTTCTTCCTTTGTCATTAATATATATTCTGTGGGGAGGTACTTAGAAACTATGTAAGATACTACTTCACATTAGACTTTAAATTGACTGATTGGTATCAGTGTAGACTCATGGTCTCTTATTTTACTTAATAGGTTAATCTGCTATAAATATTTGATGCTTAAATTGCCCCAGACTTGCCTGTGGGAATCTCTTCTGATTGGTTTCTGAGTGTGAGTGTGAGACTGTGTGTGTGTTTCACTTTAACATGTCTCCATCATTCTTGGTGCAATTCCTTGCTTTCTACTACAGGATACTTTGGGACCTGTCTTATACTTCCTTTGCACTAGACCAATGTTTTTCCACCTTTTTATCTCATAGCACAGTTGAACCTATAGTTAAACTTTTGCAGCACACTTAAATTATATTGATCAAAAATAAAAAATAAAAAAAGAACATACTATTCTTTCAACTTCTTTTGAAAATAATTAATGATCTTTAAAAATGTTTGTAGCACACCAGTTAAAAATCACTGCCCTAAGCCAGGCATGGTGGCTCATGCCTGTAATCCTAGCACTCTGGGAGGCCGAGGTCGGTGGACTGCCTGAGCTCACAGGTTTGAGACCAGCCTGAGCCAGAGTGAGACCCCCATCTCTAAAAGAGACATCACCTGGCATTGTGGCAGGCACCTGTAATCCCAGCTACAGGGGAGGCTGAGGCAAGAGAATTGCTTAAGCCCAAGAGTTAGAGGTTGCTGTGAGCTATGACACCACAGCACTCTACCAGAGGTGACAAAGTGAGACTCTGTCTCAAAAAAAAAAAAATCGCCCTAGACCCATCTTTACTACCATCACTCTCCCACACAAAGGATTTCTTCACTTTAATTTGGTTTTAACAAGCCTCACCAGATCAAGTGCCACACCAACCTCCCTCATTCAGATCATACTCTGATATCCCACTCCACCTCTATCCTGTGAGGACATTCTCCACACCCTGCTCAAACTCTGACATTCTATGTTGTCCTCATCCCTGTATAAATGCTCTTCTCATTCTGTTTAGGTTTCAATACCCTGCAGCAGTGTACCCTGAACACCCTCTTTGGATTGCTTGTCCTTGGATTCTCCATGTTAGCCCATGTCTCTACATAGATACTCTCTTCACTTGGTTTGGAATCCAATATCCCATGCTAGATTGCTCTTCCTTCCTCACCATATTCAGATTTTGACACCGCTGTTCCCCCAAATTCTCTCTCCTCAGCATACATACCCACTTTGCTCTGTCCCATTTAATGATATCAGGATGAAGAGGAAGGGAAGGGCTTAATATATAAATTTAACATAGTAGAACTAATTAATTTAAGCTACAGACTCACTATCCATTATAGAAATATTCAGGGGGAGATATCTATTATGTTTTTTCTCAGCATATGACAATCCACCTCAGAGAAAAATAAGAGGTGAAAATTAAGGATGTTCAAATTAGAGGTCCATAGCCTTAGAAAAAATGCCCAGTTTGTAAGTGAACAGATAGGGTTAGGGACCTGATTATTAAAATAAAACTCATGATGTAGTAAAATCCTGCAAGGTATTTATTTGTAAGATGTGTGAACTATAATTTCAAGCAGGCTACCAAAACTTTCATTATAAGTGGTCAATGGTGAAAATGGAATTAATTTAGATTTTATTAAAAGTTATAAATAGAAATTCAAAACATTTATAGCAGCCATGCAAAATAAGTTCAGGTACTGCAGATATACTGATACTTACTTTATCTACACAATCATCAAAAAAAGCCAGGCTTGCATCTTTATCACTCACAAAAGAACATTCTTCAATGAAACGAATAAACATTTGTGTTTTGGTCATCATGTTATAGAATTTTTGATGTGATCGGTCCCGGCTTCTTAAGAAAGCTGTTTGACATAAACACATAATGTAAGAATATATAATATCACCCACAGATTCACAGAACATTTGAGCTGGAAGGAACTTGATCAACCATGTCGCCTATACAGCCCACACCCCACCACTTTGCATATGGCCTGATAGCAGAAATTACCTGAAAAGAAATAGGAAAGGAATATAAACCCAGGTCTCTCAAATCTCTACCCAGAATTATCTTTGTTGTTCCCTTATTATTTTGAAGATTATACATAAAGTAGTAAATCTGAAATTATTTTAAAAATTACTATCTTTTCCCTCAAAGACTTTTGCATGCTATCTGCACATACTTGCTCTCACATCTCTCTCTCCATGTGTATATGTATACATATATAGTTACTATGTGTGTATATATGTATATACACATACAGGAGAACCTCCATAGTTGTTGACCACCTCTGTATTTTGACCAGTTGGTTACAGTCCCTTGGGTAGTCAACTTACAGAGGTTCTACTGTATCTATCACATACACATACACACACATAAATAAATATATATGGCTTTTTCAATACAGTACCATTAGCTTTAGTATGGTAATATATATATATGTTTGTCCCTTATGAAAACCAAAGTAAAAGTTTATTCCTGATTACACCAACATCTTACTAATTCTGCTCAGTTATACTGCACTTGAGTCTTCTTTTGGGTCCATTCCAGCCTTGAAGATTTTGAATAAATTATTTTCTCTGCCTAGAACACTCTCTTGCTTTCCCTTTGCCTGGCTAACTTCTACCCACCTTTCACATCACGGATCACATGGTTATTTCTTCCAAAAACTCTTCTGTGATCTAAATTGTGAACTAAAACTGTGAACTGAAGTTGTATATTTATACAATTTCTAATTGCGTATGCTCTTCATTATAAGCTTTATAAGAAGAGTGACTATGTCTCTTTTGCATTCCACTCCTGTAGACCACTATATACCCAATGCACATTTGGAGGTATTGAACATAAACTTAACTAAATAAATTTTTCTTTCAAATGTTAAATGCTACAAAATAAATATGTATTATGATACCAGTTGTACTCCAGAGCCTCCCACCTTTTTTAACTTTGTGACACAGACAGAAAATACTTTTATTTTTAAAGTATATTGAAATAAAACAAATGAGGTTTCCCAATCCTGAAGAAAACCATTCCAGAGGTTTCTCTGTATCCCCAATAGTGTCTGGTTGCCTTGAAGACTGAAAGCATCAATCTCTCAACACGCATGCATACAATAGAGTGCGTGGTATGCTGCTAGGACACTTAGTCAAATACAAATAGAACCTCTGTAAGTTGACCACCCAAGGGACTGCAACAAATTGGTCAACATAAGGAAATAGGCTTACTGTACTGCTAGGTACATGTAGTGCACGTCTGGTCTATGACAATTACACCAACCTAAGGAGGGGTTTAATGTAAGGAGGCGGCAAACTGTGGAGTATCTACTGTATTTTCTTCTGGATATTTGCTAATGAGAACTCTCTCTGTGCCTGAGAACAAATCAGTCCTATGGAAATAGATTATAAACAAAGTTGGCATGCACATACCCCTCAAAATAGAGATTTATTTTGATAAATATGAGCTATTAACCCAGACAGCAAATGAATTATCAAAAGGTAAGCTCAATAATATGAAAGCTATAAAACACTATGCAGTCACTCACCTTGCAGGGCAAAAAGAGAGGCTGCATCTGTGGCTGTCTCAGATGGGGCTTGTGTTATTGGCCTTAAGTATGATCTATAACCTTTTAAGATAGAAGCCATGAAAAACAAAAATGCTTCTTGAATTTCCAAATCTATCATGTGTGACTTCTTTCCAGAATTAAAATCATAGTCATTCATTGCTAAATCCATTAATCCATCTTCTCTTGGTCGCTGCTGCACTGTGAAGAAATACAGCATTAATATTCTCTCCAAATAGTCAAAACTAGTGTTCATGATGGGATCAATATCAATTTGATGTGTTTTCAAAGGGCTCAAGCTACGGAAATTCTTTGTTTATATAACTTCATAATATGTAAATGTTGTTTTTTTTTTTTTTTTGAGACAGAGCCTCAAGCTATCCCCCTGGGTAGAGTGCCATGGCATCACAGCTCACAGCAACCTCCAACTCCTGGGCTCAAGCGAGTCTCCTGCCTCTGTCTCCCAAGCAGCTGGGACCAGAGGCGCCTGCCACAACGCCCGGCCATTTTTTGGTTGCAGCCATCATTGTTGTTTGGCGGGTCCAGGCTGGGGATTCGAACCCGCCACCTCAGATATACGTGGCTGGCGCCTTAGCCGATTGAGCCACAGGTGCCGTGCCATAATAATATGTAAATGTTAACAGAGCTTGGCACTATCATTTTCTAGGCTCTGTTGAGTACATTTTATCCAAGTAAAACATGTAATTACCACTTTTATCTGACTACCATCAGAAAAAAGGTTTATGTTCTGAAATGTCTATATATAAGATAATAAAGATCATAATGACCATATCAAGTGGGCACACAGTTATTAAATTCAACAGTCCTTCCTTTTTTTTTGTTTTTTAAAATGTAAGTGCTTACAGGAGGAACAGACAGATTAAAATACAGGAAGTCCCTGAGGTACAAGATAAGATTTACATACAACTCACACTTATAAAAAGATGCTATTACAGTACGTCTCCAAGTTATAAACATCCAACTGACATTCAACATGCACTGAGGAATAGAAGCTATTACAGGTATGTACTTGTTCTAACTTACATACAAATTCAACTTACAAACCTACAGAACTAGTCTCATTTGTAACCTGGGTACAGTGGCTCATGCCTGTAAACCTAGCACTTTAGGAGGTAAAGCTAGGAAGTTCCCTGAGGCTAGGAGTTCAAGATCAGCTTGCCCAACATAACAAGACCCTATTCTCTACAGATTAATTTTAAAATAATTAGCTGGGTATGGTAGCATGTGCCTGTAGTCCTAGCTACTTGGGAGGCTGGTGCAGGAGGATCACTTAATCTTAAGAATTTGAGGCTGAAGTGAACTAAAATTGTCCCATGGCTCTCCAGCCTGGGTGATAGAGATACTATCTGTAAAAAAAAAATAATAATAAAAACTCTCTTCCTCTTTCTGGACAATTCAATGCTAAAGCTGTTAGACAGTAAAAGAGTAACTTTATAGTAGAAAAGCCTAGTGGATAATCACCTTAATCAAATTATCAAAGTGAATGTTTTCATCTATAATGGGACAAATTGAAATAGTATATGACGTGATAAGGATGCAATGAGGGGAACACAACATCACTTCTGTGATGTTGCTGTCAAGGATGTATGTGACCTGCATCAATCATGAGGACAAACCCATATCATGGTCCATCTCCAGTGTAAGTAAAATCTTCAAAAGTTAGAAGAAAATGAAGGAAAAACTGAGGAACTATTCTAGCAAAAAGGTGATAACTTGAATACTAAATACAACACCTCATTTGGAACTGGATCCATTTGCTACAAAGAACATTACTATGATAACTGGCAAAACTTGAATGTGCTCTGAGGATTAGGATGGCAATAATGCTCAGTTTTAAATTCTTGATTTTCATGGTTTTCTGTGGTGATGTAAGAGAATGTATTTAATAGAAAATTCATTCTATTCAAAGATAGAATGGGCAGCACCTGTGGCTCAAAGGAGTAGGGCGCTGGCCCCATATGCTGGAGGTGGCGGGGTCAAACCCAGCCCTGGCCAAAAACAAACTGCAAATATAGTGGGGCATTATCTGAAACAATCAGGAAAAAAGTCTGTGATTGCTTCAAAATTTAAAAACTTTTTGAAATATAATGAATAATTAATTATCTTAGAGAGTTTTTAAAAGCACAAGCAACAAAAAAATAGACAAATGGGACTTAATTAAACTAAAAAGTTTCTGTACAGCAAAAGAAATAATCAACAGAGTAAACAGACAGTCTATAGAATGGGAGAAAATATCTGCAAACTATACAGTGTGGCCATAAAGCTTGAGTACAATTTAAAATAGTAAACTATTTTACTTTATGGACACCCTCCACATCTAACAAAGGACTTATATCTAGATTTACATACAAACAACTCAAAAAAAAGCCCATATAACCCCATTAAAAGTGGGCAAAGCACATGAATAAACATTTTTCAAAAGAAGACCAGATGGGATGGTTCATGCTGTAATCCCAGTATTTTGGGAGGCCAAGGCAGGAGGACTGCTTAAGGCCCAGAGCCTGAGACCAGCCTGAGTAACCTGAGTCCCCAGGTTAGCAAGACCCTATTTCTACAAAAAGTTAAAAAATCCTTCACTAGGTATATACCCAAATGATCAAAAGTTATTTTACAACAAACATTTGCACCAGAATGTTTATTGAAGCCCAATTCATAATTGCCAAGACATGGAAACAGCCCAAGTGCCCATCGACCCATGAATGGATTAACAAACTGTGGTATATGTATACCATGGAATACTATGCAGCCATAAAAAGATGGAGACTTCACATCTTTTATGTTTAACTGGATGGAACTGGAACATATTCTTCTTAGCAAAGTATCTTGAGAATGGAAAAGAAAGCATTTGATGTACTCAATGCTACTAGGAAATCAATATATAATCACCTACATATTCATACAAATGATAAAACATAACTACAGTCCAGAAAGTAGAAAGGAAGAGGAAAGGGAGGGTATTTGGGGGGATCTCACCTAATGTGCATGATGCAATGGTACATTTCAAAACTATTAAGAAAAAGAGTGTAATTGTGATGGATGTGTTAATCAGTTCAATGTAAGCATTTCACATTGTATATCCAATCAGTACACTGAACCCATAAATGCATCAATGTACACAGTTACAATTTAATAAAAACAAAAAAATAAATACAAAAACTCTAATGAAAACTGATGAGCAAAAAAAAAACATACTTGTTCCAACTTACATGCACATGGAGTGCACCTGTATTCCTAGTTACTTGGACTCCAGCTATTTGGACTCAGCTACTAGCTGAGCCGGGAGGACTGTTTGAACCCAGGAGTTTGAGGTTCTAGTAAGCTATGATCATGATCATGCTACTCCAACCTGGGCAACAGAGACTCTATCTCAAAAAAAATATTTTTAAAAGTATGACATAAAATGGCCAAGAAGTACATAAACAAGTGCTCAACATCACTCATTATCAGAGAAATATAAATTAAAACCACAATAAGATATCTTACACTAGTCAGAATGGTTGTTAATAAAATGTCAAAAAGTAACAGATGTTGGAAAGGATATAGAAAGAAGGGAACACTTATACACTGTTGATAGGAATGGAAATTAGTACAACCTCTGTGGAAAACAGTATGGAGATTTCTCAAAGAAGTAAAAATAGAACTATGATTCAATCCAGCAATATCACTTTTGAGTATATACCCAAGGTCAGGAAATCATTACATCAAAAAGGTGCCTACATTTTATGTTTATTATAGCACTATTCATAAAAACAAAGATATAAAACCAACTTCAGTTCCATCAGTGAATGACTAGATTAAGAAAGGAGTAGGACGCCAGCCCAATATACCAAGGGTGGTGGGTAAAACTCCCGATTTTTGGAAAGAATGCACGAAGGGTGGGCGAAGAGGAAGGGAATATACGGTTTTCAGCTGTCATGGGGCTATTTTGCCAGAATATGAGTTTTATATTATTTTTGTTAATTTTATAATGTTAAACTGTAATAATAATTAATTGTTGAGAAGTAATTATCAAGAACTGCTTATCAAAGTTTGCATTGTTGTCAGGCCCCGCCCCCTGCCCCCACCCCCCCACCCCCCGCCATGTTGTCTCACTTTACAAATGTTAAAATCTGGTCAGCCATGTTGTCTGGCTTTACAAATGTTAAAATCTGGTCAGCCTAGCCATATACACTGAGGCTGGCGGGTTTGAACCTGGCCCAGGCCAGCTAAACAACAATAACTTTAACAAAAAAGAACCAGGTGTTGTGGCAGATGCCTGTAGTCCCAGCTACTTGGGAGGCTGAGGCAAGAGAATCACTTAAGCCCAAGAGTTTGAGGTTACTGTGAGCTGTGACACCACAGCATTCTACCGAGGGTGATATAGTGAGACTGTCTCAAAAAAAAAAAAAAAAAGAAAAAAAGAAAGAAAAAAAAAAAGAAAAAGTGCTACAAACCTCATTGATAAATATCACAACAGTCACCTTTGAAGTACTTCCCTTCGGAAACTATCCATTGACGTCAGTGCCTAATCAAAGCTTTTTTTTCCAGGATGAGTTTGTGAACTTAATTTTCAGACCTTAAAAAAAGAGTTCCAAAACTGCTTTGGTGGACTAGGCACTGGCATCACTGGATAGCTTCCCTAGGAGAGTACTTCAAAGGCGACCAAAGTTATATTCAGCAGTGATGTATGTAGTTCTTTTTCTAGGATACGTTCATGAACTTAATTGTCCGCCCTCGCAGAAATAAACACACATACAAAAGAATACAATTCAGCCACAAAAAGAATGCAAATATATATTTTGCAGCAACATGAATGGAACTTGGAGGCCATATCTTAAGTGAAATAACTCAAGACACAGAAAGTCAAATATCACATGTTCTCATTTATAAGTGGGAGCTAAATAATGTGTACACAGGGACAGAAAGTATGGAATAACAGATATTGGAAACTGGGAAGAGTGGGAAGATGGGAAGGAGATGAAAGATGAAAAATTACTTAAAAGGTACAATGGACATTATTCAGGTAATGATTATACTAAAGCCCAGACTCCACCACTATGCAATACATCCATGTAACAAAACTGCACTTGTACCCTTTACATTCATACAAATTTTTAAAAATCTTAAGTTTCGGCGGGGGGGAAGGGCATTTATTGTCTAAAGGTACTGGAAAGAACATGGGTACTGGAACCAGAAAGCCAAGGTTTTAATCCTAGCTTCATATTTGTTAACAATATGATCTACAACAAGATACTTTACCTCCCTCAACCTTATTATTCTCAGGGTTGTAATAATAAAAGCAGCATGTATGTACTGCTGAAGCTATAAATTATTATATAATCCTTAAGTATTAGTATTATTTAAAAGTGTGTAATTGTAAACTTTGAGATTTTGCCCTTTACTAGAGCTGAATGGGCTATTTTAATGATTTTAATAATATTTAAATACTGGTAAATAGCTGTTGGACTTCTTAGTTACTCAAAAGTAATACAAAATACCTACAGAAAAATTAATTCAATAACAAATAAAATTATGTAGATCATCTATTTCCTCCATAAGATAACTTTTTTTATATATTTGATATCATTTTTCCTACCCTAATACATATGAGCTACTTTGGAATTATCTATTATGAAGTTAACTTTGTAAACATCATTTTTTTTCCATGTTCATTTCCAAATGTACTATAGGCACCTTGAACTCTCTAAGCATAGGCCACCTCCTATGCTTATATGTAGGAGAGAACTGCATAATGAGAACCTCAAATATTGCATTTATCATTAATTGACCATACTTCATACAATGTAGTAAATCATGGACTGTTTGGGTACACAGCTAGGACATAAAAAAAATAAAAAACAAAAATAAATAAATCATAAACTCTGAATGGACCATTGTTATAATATCAAAAGGATTAGATAATGAAGGTTTATTTCTTTTTATTAGTAATTCTAGATCAGTTAAGATATATTCTTATATAACCTTTTTTACTGAAATATTCCATATGTTAATCAGGTTTCATTTTGCTTTATTTCTTTTTTTATCTTTTATTTTTTATTTTCTATATACATATACATGTGTTTATTTGGTTTCCACCTTTTGCCATTACAAAACTGAAAATGCTTAAAATTTAATAACAATTTTTAAGATAAGGACTAGAAACGAAAACCTTGTAAAGAACAAATGGCGATAAATACATTCAGAGAAGAAATCAGACGATTGCTGCAGTGAAATATTGAGCAATAATAATAATGCAAAAAAAGTAACTTTCACATTGTCAGATAAGAGTATGTCTATCATAGAATGCTTTGACTCTGAGGTTCAGTATGGAGTCATCAGTTAACTTTTTATTATTTTTTTCCTCTGCTCTTTCCTCTCCCCTGTTCTTCCTGTTTCACTCTCACCTTCTCTTCTTCATTCCACATCCAGGTCCTGGATATCTGTTCAGCTCCCTGCACTATCTTAGGCAGTGGGAAATACAGATCAAACGGAAGTGACCCATTTTTCCTATTGTCTCAGGGAGCTTGGTGACAATGCTTTAATAAAAATGAATCTGAAAAGCAGTGGGGTCATTTTACTTGGGGATATTTCTTGGCATGTGCAACAAGAATGACACAGCAAAAGTTGCTGCCTGAGCATTACAAGTAGAATGTCACACCCAAGTGGCTCAAGCCTGTGTCCAGAGGTGAGGACTTAGAGGGATCTCTGCCGCTTAGGAGACTAGGTTCTTGGGATTTTCCCTGCTGATCCTTACGCAGATCACTCAGTCACTTGCTCTCGAAGTTAAAGCAGCCCATACCCTTTTAGACGTAGTGCTATTTGTCTCTTTGACTCTCTTTGCTCAACTCTTCATTCCTGCCTCACATGACCCAGGAATGGAAATTGTCCTCCTGATTCATTACACCCTCCCTACCAAGGATCTGTAAGTAATAAAGCTCTGAACTTACATTCTATTGTAGTAATGTAATGAATTGCCATCTTCTATCTGAAGAACTAGGGACTGCCCCAGGCTGGGTTTTCCCCTGGGGAGAATACAAGGTTGGGCTGTCAGTGTCAGACCAATGGTCAGCCAGATATAAACCAGACATGGGTCAGAAAGCCTTAAGGACATCCCGTCTGAAGGATTCCCTAGTCACGAGTTAGGTAGCTGGGCTGTCCTCCAGGTAAAATAAGTACCCTGTGAAAGGCACACTGTGAACACCCACGTCCTGTTCCTCTTTATTTCCCTTTAGGGCAGAGTTGTTAGCGGCTCTGGGGCACTGAAACCCCAGTTTAGCCCAGGGTCTCTGGAAACAGCATGGGATATGGGGTTATTGCCGTATATTTTTTCTCAAACCTACACACTTTTAAAACACAAGAACCCCTTTGTGTTGCTAAAAAGTCTTTACATCCTTACCCAATGAGTCAAAGGATTTTGACTGAGAAAATGTGCAATGCCCAAAAGCTACTAAGATTTTATTTATACTCACAAATACCTTGACCATCTATTATCTTGTGAGGAAGGTTAGGCAAGCAGACTCCAGAAGTGCTTGGTGTATGTGGGATTTCTTAGACTTCCTGCAAGTTTTCTGCAGTCTGAACTTTGGGGAATTATTTCTTCGTACCTTCACGCTCTAATGGAAAATTGTGACCTTGTGCATTGTTTGACTTTTGATGGGGGTGCCCAGTCCTCTCTCCTCTTTTTCATTTTTCCTCTCCAAAAGAGATGAATTAGGAACCTGTATGCATAAAATCCCCCAGCTCCAACTTGCATGGTTGACCATGTGGACTATGAAATCCCAGGCAGGTGGTGACTGGTAGCAATGAACTCTGCAATTCTTGAGCTCCATCCATGGAGCAGAAACCTCAGTTGGAAGGTGATAGTGAAACATTTATGCCAAAGACACACTGTCTTTGCATCTAACTGGATACATTTAAGCCTGGCCCTATTTTTATTTTGGTTTTGTGACTTCTCAGCATTATACCGAAATGGAATATTCTGACATTTAAATAAGGAATATTTATCTTCCAAATTCCATCTATTTGTGTCCAGAATCTTGTATCACCAACACCATCAAAAGTATTCTTTCTCTTCACAAATATTCCAGTGAACTTCTAAGGTCATGGGCTTCAGAGTATTATTTTCAGATCTAGTGTTACATAGGTCTTATTTTTTTCTTATTTGTTAGATTTGTTGGGGGTGTTTTGATTTTATTTTGAGGAGGTTTTTTTTTTTTTTTTTGCCTTTTAAAATAACTAGGGTGTGGGGTCACCACAGGGAGGGGAGAAAAGGGTGAATTTCTCATTGCTACATCCAAGAGGGTGGACCAAAATCTTTTGAGTCAAAACTGTGAAGTTAATGAGACTAAGGACTCAAGGTCTGTGCTCAGATGGTCTGTCTGACCTTCCTCTGCTCCAACATCACAGACCACACCTCCAGACTTACCAGCGGCTTCCTTCCATGTGCAGGATGACTGGGCTAACAGAGGCCTTGGCCAGTCACACAGAGTCCATCCTCATTCCCAGGGCTGCGGTTCAGAACTCACGATGATAGAGTCTGTTCTCACTGAGAACATGAGCCTGCTGATGGATCTGTGTCCTAGATTTTCCACAAAGAAAGTTATTCCTTTGCCATTTCCAATTCCGGTTGGGCTTCTGAGAAACCTAAAGTGCCCAACCCCTGGGAAGGACATCAAACAGGATGGAAACGGGGTCAGTTTCCCTCTTGGTGTTCACAGCAAACCCTAATGGGATCAGCAGTGACATCGTCCTGACGTTTTTCAGCTATAGATGGAAGTTGGCTCCCTGTGGGAAACCACCAGACTCTGTCTCTAGAATCTTTGATTGGAACATGCTTGCCCCAAGAGTCAGCCTTGATTTATGGATTTCAGAATCTATCCATGGCCCCTGTGCCTGGGGCTTCACAGACTCCTCTCTTGGGTTATTGCTGGCCCTCAGATACATGGACCACAAACTAATAAAGGAGATTAGTGATTAGCACAGGTTTATGAACTTTAATCTATGTGTCAAGATCTATGCACAGATGATTGATAAGAAGAATAAGACAAGATCTCTGCCCTGATAAACTCACCTCTCAGTGACGAAGACTTAGAAGCAGGTGACAATTATACGGGACTTCCGTGTGACAAATTCCATATCGAAGAAATATCCAGGATATCATAGTAGGGGAAACCATGATCTCCTAACCCTCATTCCTATGCATTCAGGAAAGACTTCCTAGAAGTTGAGACCTCTAAGCTATACCCTACAGATTGCAGTTGCCAAATTTTCAGCGCAATACCCTGCAGCTGGTATATCCAGAGTAAATTATTGTGGGGGATGATGCTGTTGGTGACAGCTTACAATGGATCTGTGTCAGCACTTTCCCGCAAGTGGATTTCTCCAAGTCATTACACTTCCTGGGAGTAGGAGAACTTAATATGCATGTTCTTCCTGACTCTGAGATCAGGACAGGAGTCTAATCACAGTGATAGGATTTATTAGTGAACTTCCTCCACAATTGTACAAATTTGTGATTTTAAATGAGACTTCTTCCCACACACACTCATAATAGCCTACTTTATAATGTATGTGAAGAGACACTGGGTTTCTGACCACAGGCCTATAACTGAAGAAGCACGGGTAGTGACTGAAGAATCCTGGGTCCACCAAGAAAACTTCTGGGTTTTCCCATGGTCCTACTGTTCCTGGCATCCTCCAGACTTCTTACACTAACATCGAGTCCTTTATACTCTGGCTTCTGCTCTTCAGCTTCTTCTTTTAATCCTTTCACTTTTCCTAGAAATTTTGAACAACTCACTGATCTCAGAACACTCTCCTGTCTTCCTGACTCCAGCCCTATGCAAAGTCAATCATCTCATTTTGCCATAATTACTGGTTTCCACAGCTGTCATTCTCACACGACTCTGAGCTCTTAGAGGCCAAAGACTATGTGTAATTCATTCCTTTCTGGAAATACAGGGATGCCCATTACATGTTAAGTGCTTGATAAATGGTTTTCTTTTTAATGAGTGAATAAATGAATTAGTGCATGAGTAAAGAAAAACCAAGTGAAATCCTTAAAGAACCAAAACCAATAGCTTCCTTCCAGAAATGAAACAGAACATCAAGACCAGCCTTCTCAAAATCACACACTATCTGTCTTTTCATCCCATCACTGCCTGGGGTCAGGTGCTTTGGCCAGAAACCAAGAAAAAAAATATGTAGATGCGTGCCTATGGAAGCTGATTTTAGAAGATGCATTTCAGCAAAATTCTCCAGCCCTGGATGAAGCCTAAAGGGTACAGGTTCCAAATGTATTTTTTCATAACTGACCACAGGGGAGAAGTGCTCAATGAGTTTGAGGCCAGTCACATTGCCTGCTATAAAATCCACTCTTGAAGCAATCCCCTTAGCTCTAGACAGTCATACGGAATATAGTGAAATCTAATCTGAAAGGCAATTGTAGTCCCTCTGAAAGTGCTGAGAATGAGTCTTACAGCAAATAAGGAACATATTTCTCTTTCTTAGACCATAACAGAGTCTTTCCAGACAGCTGAGCCTTCCCCCAGACTGTGTACCTGCATCCTGAAATCAGAGACCACAGGAGTTGGATGGGGACAGGATGGGTTGCATGTTCTGTCCCACCCCAACCCCAGCTTCCCTGATTTCAGGCAGTAATAAGGACATCACCAGAAGGACTTATCAAGTAATCAGCATGTGTGCAGCATCAGTTAATTCTAACAAGACTTCTACAAGGTTAATACTGCTGCACTCCCATTTGGTTGGTGCTAAAACTGGAGCTAAAAGAGACTGAGCAAGTTCCTTAGCTCTCTGTGCCTGGGTTTCTTCATCTGTAAAGTGGCAATGATATGGGACCAGCCTCCTTAAGTTTACATGAGTTAATTTTTTAAAACTCTAGTACAGTGCCTGAAGCACAGACAAATTTTTCAATTTTGTTTAATAGAAAAATAGATGCATGAATGGATGAGTAGATGAATAGATAAGCAGAGTACATGGACCAAGACCAAAGAACCAGCAGGTGTGGGAGGCCGTCTGATTCAGATGTTGATTCTAATATGATCTTCTAGTAACCTTACCAGATGATTGACATGTTCCCCAAAATCTTCAGGGAAGACTGCTTCCTTTTCAAGCTCATTCTAGTGTTTTCTACCTGAAACTTTCTTTCATGTGACTTACTAGACAAGGTCTAGTTGAATTTTCATTTATTCCTTTTTTACAAATATGAGAAACCCCACCCTCAGGCACTCGTCTTCACCATCTGTGTCCTTCCTGTCTATCTGCTTTGTGTGACGGGCCCTCAAAGACCTCTTACAGCATCATCCATGCAGCCAGTGAAAACAAATCCTAGACACACACAACACTGTCCATCCTGACATGTTCCTTTTTTGTAGAGCGTCTCTCTGGCTCTTGACCCTTGAAATCCCATCACTCTGCCTTTGAATTTTGCCAGCCTTAGGAAAGGAGACACCTTCACACCCTGCTCTATGTACAGAACTTACAGCCTTCCTCAAGATAGCGAGGAACTCAGAGGTCAACAGAGATACATGTGGTTGGGCACATCTTCTCCCCTGAAGACAAATGCAGGAAGAACTTTTAAACAGGTGAAACTTGCGATGGATGCAAAGGAGTCCTGCAAGTGTTTGTGAACTTACTGTTGTTGGAGATGTAAATAGAAAAGGAGAATGCCATCTATGAGCATTATGTGGGGATTGGTCCTCTAAGGTAGATAGAGAAGACAGGGAGGTGTGGTTGCACCCCAAAGCTGCCAGGCTTCTCCTCTCCTGCAAGAGCATTTAGCTTGTGTCTTGCCAGCAGGAATGAGTCTCCTTCAGGAAAGAGACTTATTTTTAATCATATATATGTTTTATTTATTTCAGATTAATGTGAGGGTACATTGGTTAGGTTACATTGACTGCATTTGTAAGGTAAAGTCCAAGTTGGAGTTGAGCCCTTCACTCGGCAAGTGTCCATATGCCCCTGCATTGTACCCGTTGGGTGGGAACTTACTGAGTCCCACTCCCCTTTCCCTCTTCTTCAATTTAATTGAATTTTTCTCTGTGTTTAAGCACACAGTCCTTAAACTACTAGTTTCGATCTAGTACTGAGTAACATGTGATGCTCATTTTTCAGTTTTTGTGATACTTAAGAGCCATTCTCAACTTGTGGGTCGCAACCCATAGGAACTGTATTAAAGGGCCACGGCATTAGGAAGGTTGAGAACCACTGCTTAAGAGAATGTTCTTCAATCCTTCCAGGTTGTTAAAAAAGACACAAAATCACCATCATTTTATGGCTGAGTTGTATTCCACATATGCCACAATTTATTAACCCATTTATTCTTTTTAAATTTTTTTTTATTAGATCATAATTATGTACATTAATTCTATCATAGGATACAGTGTGTTGCTTCCATATGCAGTTTGGAAAACTCTCACCCAACTGGCTAACATAGCCATCATGTCTTTCTCCTAATTGTTGTGTTAAGACATTTA
>CAUYQV010139866.1:0-34650 GCA_963574575.1 Galagoides demidoff | reverse complement strand
GAGAGGCAGGGTCTCTATGAGCACGAGAGGGGGAGAGGCAGGGTCTCTATGAGCAGGAGAGGGGGAGAGGCAGGGTCTCTATGAGCAGGAGAGGGGGAGAGGCAGGGTCTCTATGAGCAGGAGAGGGGGAGAGGCAGGGTCTCTATGAACAGAGGGGCAGAGGCAGGGTCTCTATGAACAGATAGGGGGAGAGGCAGGGGCTCTATGAGCAGAGAGAGGGGGAGAGGCAGGGTCTCTATGAATAGAGATGGGGAGAGGCATGGTCTCTATGAGCAGAGAGGGGCAGAGGCATGGTCTCTATGAGCAGAGAGGGGCAGAGGCAGGGTCTCTATGAGCAGGGAGAGGGGGAGAAGCAGGGTCTCTATGAACAGAGAGGGGGAGAGGCAGGTTCTCTATGAGCAGAAGAGGGGGAGAGGCAGGGTCTCTAAAGGGACACAAGTTTGGATACAATTCATTTTTATAGATATTCATTATATCCTTGTTAAGAGCAAAGAACCTTGGAGACAAGAGAGAATTCAGGGTCCTCTCGGGGGCCTGCAGGCCAGCAGTATAGAAGTGGGGCTGAGGCACCTGAATAAAGTCACACACAGGCAAGGGAGGAAGCTGGGGTGAGAAGGGCTTTGGGGGTTTTTTGTTTGTTTGTTTGGTTTGGTTTTTCTGCTAAAGGTGGGCTGGGGAGGCTCCCATGGTGAGAGGAATTGAGCTGCCCCGAAACATGGGCCTTTGGTGGCAGTGGTGGGACAGGGGAGCCCAAGCAGTCCTCAAGTAGTCTGAGTGATGGCGCTTGGGTCATCCTGGCACAAGAGGACAGAAAGGGACACATCTTTGTCCTAAGTGCAGGGCCTTGGGGCTGGAGCCACCTGTGCTGTCCCTCTGGTGGGCACAGGGCAGTGAGAGTCAGAGAGTGGCATGCAGGACAGGGTGCAGATGCTGGCCACCAGCCAGGGGCCAGGGCTGGCCTGTCAGCACCCTGAGAGCCACGAAGCTTCCATGCAGGAGGCCTTAGGGGTGGCTCTGAAGCCCCTTCCTTCTCACGCCTGCAGAGGGCAAAGTGGCTCTGGCCCCAGCCGGGGGCTACGAAACCCATTACCCAGTTTCCCTGTCTCATCCCAACAGCTTTCTGCGGCTTTCCACGAATGGCCACACACTTAAAACTCCTAAAACACCTAAAACTAATGAAGGGCCCGTTACCACAGACTCTCCATCTTCAACTGCACAATTTCCAATTTGTGGACAGTGGGAAAAACATGATAAAATGTTTTTAAGAAACTCCAGAACATACTTTCTTCAAGGTCATCACAATTCAGATTCTGTTTATATTTTGTAACTGAACCAATGACCTGGGCCCAAAGGACTGAGGCCCCCTCTGCCCAAGACTCTAGCAGGGCCTCAGCTTAAACATCTATAGGAGAACAAGGCTATTGTCTTTAAGGAGCTCTGTGAGAACCATGATAACTGGCCTCTAACTTATCCTAGAATAATGAGTGAAATCTACAAAATAAAATCACCAAAGGCAGCAAAGGCTGGGTTTGGAATCTGGTACAGCTCAGCGGCAGTGGCAGGTGTGTGAGGCTCTAGCGCCACCTTGTGGGGATATGGTTAGTTCCTGCGTGGTACACTCAACCAACCCCCCCACCGCCCCAAGAAACCTGCGGGTTTCTTCCCCACCCAGAATTGCTCTCAATCAAGGGACTCTATAGGCTTGGTGACCACAGGCAACTTTTAGAAATGCCTCTAACATGAGTACTTCTTTAGGGGACCTTCTCTAGTAAAGATGGGACACAACTCCAAACTGTTTCAAAGGAGTTAAACTCTGAGATCACAGTTCAGAAAATATGGAACAAAGTCACACACACACACACTGGGACACACAAACATACACAGGGATGCACAAAGATATGTACAGAGACACACACACAGACAGGGATGTTCACCAAGGTAAAGGCTCGTCCACAGGTTTACTTTTAAGACCTCTCTCCAGATTCTGCTGGGCTCGTGGGTGTATGAGGATGGACTCTGGCTGTCTGCCTGCAGCATGGGCTTCCCAAATCTTCCTATATTTCACACTGGAGGAGAAATATTGAAACTGATGAACCCTGATGGCCAAAGCTTCCTTATCAAGGTCCTGCCCTGGTTTAAAAGAACAAATAAAGTCTCCTCTGCTGCCAGCCTCAGATAAGGATGCGGCTCTGGGCAGCACTGAGAGTGAACAATAGAACCGGCCAGAAGTCTTCCGGTGTGGGGGGATGGTTCACATTCCCAGTCCCTGCCTGCCAGGCTCTCCTCAGGGGGATGGGGCTGCGGCCAGATCACACACCCTGCCAAACTGTGAGAGGCCACTGGCCCCCCAGGCTCGTAAAGAACCTTCTGGTGAAACAAGCTGGCCACCACGAGGGTTTCTGCTCTTACTCTGAGTGGACCAGGCACCACTGGAGGACTTGAGTAGAAAAGGAGTGTGGTGGAATGCAGGTTTAGAAGGATCATCCTGGCTGCTGTGAGGACAATGGAATTGGCGGGGTGAAGAGGGAATAGACACAGGCAGAAAAGTCAGCAGCAATGACAGACTCTGCCGTGGCTCTTTCACTGTCACAGACTCAACCATCTGCCTGTGCCCCCGGCCCTGCCTGCCTCTTCTGCGGACACAGTACCCTCTTCCCCTGCTAACTGTATATTTGACCATATGACTTGCTTTGGCTCAAGAGACATGGGCCAAGGCCACATCTGAGCAGAAGTTTTAAGGACTACTGCCTGGTGGCTATTGCGTTTTTCCTTCTACAAGAACAGACATTTCAAACAGACGCCTCTCCTTCAGTCCAGGTCCTAGAATTGGAAAACATACAGGGCTGAGTCAGAATGGCTAAAAACACACTGATATGAAGCATGAGTGAGCTTTAGATGCTTGCTGTCATGAGCCCCTGAGATGCACAGCAAGGCTGATACAGAGGCTTCTGTGTTGCTGCAGGTGGTGTAAGTGAGCTGACTTCTTACTTTTTCAGAACAGGAGAGCCAGCCACGTTTGAATTTGATGCATGGCATGAGAGAAAGCTTAATTTTGTTTGGGGACATGCTAAGTCCGACATGCTCATTAGACATTCAAGTAGAGGCTGGAGTCCCTGGAAGATGTCAGCTGTCGGTACATCTGCTCATGTGTACAACCTCAGTGCATACAGATAATGATAAGGATGTATGGGATCAACCTGACAGAGGGTGTGGAAAGAGAGTTCTGAAGACCGGACCGGGGGCTCTCCGGCATGTGTAAGAGGGCGCTCTTGAAGGATGAGTGAGCACTAAGCATATGGTGGTGTACATCACAGCATGTCAGAGGGAGGGAACATGTCAGAGTGTATGAAGATAAGGAGGGTGAGAGAGCATAGAACTTTCAGGAGGGGGGCAGAGGAATCATTTCCAAGCATGCCTGGACTTGCAACCAGCATTGTGGGCCTTCTCTGTCCAAGAGCCTCACCTTCTCATCATACACATCCAAAGTCACTGTACTCTGCTAGTCAGCATCTCTCTGGAGTCACTCTTTGTGGTCTAGCATTTATGAACTCAAAGACATACATCTCCACCAGTCATGACAGCCTGTGCCTATCCTGGCTCACCCCCTTAGTTACTGTCCTCTAGGGAACTTCATCCTTTCCAATTTAATTCCTGTGGCCCAGCCTTGTCACAACTCCCATTTCTGAGAGACTGTCTTTGTCACCAGTGGTTTTATCTTCTTGTGAAAGGCATGAAATTTGCATGCCCCCAGGCTGAATACCCACAAATAATGCCTACAAAGCTTCATCTTCTCCCAATTGCCACAGGAAACTCTAGAAGAGCAATCTCATGCCACACCAGCCTCTGTAGAGAGGGACTCACTCAGTCCCCAAGTCCAGCAGTAGCCTGGGGAACAACCCACTATTATTCATTAAGATCATTTGTATAGGCTTGGCCTGTGAAAATCAATGGGTCAATACCCATTAACTGTGTTGCACATTCTCAGTTAATCTGCACCTCCACTGCTAAATCATTCTTCCGATGGGTCTCAAGAGCTCTATCTAGGGATCTCTCCTTTCATCACTAAGTAGGTGAGTTCCCAGCAAAAGAAAATAGGTTGCAGGTTGTGCTGCAAATCTATCTTCCCTGAGCTAAAACCAGAGGTTTCAGATGCAAATAAACTAGCAAAAGAACGCTGGCAACTTACAGAAAAGCTAGTTTGACATCCCCAAGGAATCACAATGAATTTACAGCAATAGACTCCAATCAAAAGGAATTGAAATAGTCAAAATGTCAGAAGTAGAATTTAGAGAATGGATGGCAAATAAGATGAATGGAAATGAAGAGGAAGTTGAAAAACAACACCAAGAAGACAAAAACAGTCTCAGGGTATCAATTTAAAAAATGAAAAAGTTGCTACACAGCTAGACAACATTAGAAGGATATAACAGAACTTAAAGAAATGAGACTGCCATTTTAATTTTGATTTCATTCTGAAATTCAAAATATAGCAGAAAGCTCTATCAACAGACTAGACCAATCAGAAGAGAGAATTTTATACTCTTGAACTAACCCAAAGATGCTGAAAAAAAGAATAAAGAAGAATGAACAAATAACTCAAGAGCTATATGGGAGTATGTGAAGCAAATTAATATGTGAATTGTAGGTATCCCTGAGACAGAAGAAGGAAAAGCAAAAAGCATAGAAAACTTACTGGAAGAAATTATTGAGGAAATCTGTGTTCAGACATTCAAGATAACCTGATACAAAATGGTTATTGAATACTGATAAGGTTGCTAGAAAAGAGGATATCACCAAGACACATAGTCATCAAGCTGGCCAAAGTCAAAATGAAGGAGAACATTTTGCAAGCAGCAAGATGAAAGCAACAACTAACCTATAAAGACAAACCCATCAGGTTATTAGCAGAGACCTTATAAGCTAGAAGAGATTGTGGTCCCATTTTTAGTCTTAAATAGGACAACTGCCAACCAAGAATTTTGTATCTTGCAAAACTAAGTTTCATAAATGATGGAGAAATAAATAATTTCCAAGACAAGCAAACACTATAGGAATTTTTCACTACGAGGCCTGTTCTACAGAAAATACTCAGAACTGCATTATACATGGAATAACAAAACAGATACCCCCCCAGTGTAAAATAACCCCAAAGTTAAAGCTCACAGCTCTTATAAAATGATAACACAAGAAGAACAAGGAAACAACAAGGTATCATTCAACAGATACACTGAACAGTGTCCCACATATCAATATTAACACAGAATGTGAATGGTCTTAGTGCCCCACTTAAAAGACTTAGAATGGCTTAATGGATGAAAAAACACAGTATCTCCTTTCTCCAAGAAACACATCTAACTCATAAGAATTCACACAGACTCAAGGTAAAGGGATGGAAAATAACATTCCACACAAATGTAAAAGAACTGAGACAGTATACCCATTCTCATGTCAGATAAAATAAACTTTCACTCGACGTTGGTAAAAAGGACAAAGATGGTCATTATATAATTGTAAAGGGATCAATTCAACAGGAAGACATAACAAGCCTAACTATGTATACACCTAACATAAGACTCCCAGATTCATTCAGCAAATTCTATGAGGTCCAAGCAAAGAAATAAACAGTAGCAACATAATTGCTAGGGACTTCAAAATGTGTATGACAGAACTGGACAGATCATCAAAGCAGAAAAATCAATAAACACTGGACTTAAGTGGGGATCTAAAACAAATAGACCTAACAGACATTTACAGAAAATTCCACCCAAAACTACAAAATATACATTCTTCTCATTAATACATGAGACATTCTCCAAGATTTATCATATCTTAGGCCACAAAATAAGTCTCAGAAAATTCTAAAACACTGGGCAGTGCCTGTGGCTCAGTGAGTAGGGCATTGGCCCCATGTACCAAGGGTGGTAGGTTCAAACCCGGTCCTGGCCAAACTGCAACAAAAAAAATAGCCAGGCATTATGGAGGGCACCTATAGTCCCAGCTACTCAGGAGGCTGAGGTAGGAGAATAGCCTAAGCCCAAGAGCTGGAGGTTGCCGTGAGCTGCAATGCCATGCACTCTACCAAAGGTGACAAAGTGAGAATCTGTCTCAAAAAAAAAAAAAAAGAAAAAGAAAAAAGAAAAGAAAATTGTAAAACATTAAAACCATACCATATATATTCTCAGACCATAGTAGAATAAAACCAGAAATCAATTCCAGAAAAATTCTCAGTTCTACGCAAAGCCATGGAAACAAAACCACCTGCTTCTGAACAATCCTTTGGTAATGATGCAATTAAGGAAAAAACCAAAAGATTCCTTGAACTGAATGACAAAGGGAAATAAGCTATCAAAATCTATGGGATTTAGCAAAATCTTCATAAGGGAATAGTTCATACCCTTAAATGCCTACATCAAAAAGACAGACCACAAATTAACAACATCAGGTCACATGTCAAGGAACTAGAAATATAAGAGCAAATCAAACCCAAAGTCAGCAGAAGAAAAGAAATAACAATCTCAGAGTAGCACTAAACAGAATGGAAAAAAAAAAACAAAACACACAAATAAACAATACTGAGGATTAACAGAACAAAAACTTGGTTCTTTGAAAAGGTAAACAAAAGTCAACAGAACGTGATATAGATTAATCAGAAACAGAAGAGAAAGGACTCAATCTCAGTCAGAAATGAAATAGGAAATATTGTAACTGATGCCACAGAATACAACATATCATCTGTGAATACTCCTAAGGAAACCTCCCCACACCCAAACTGGAAGACATAGAGAAAATGAATAAATTACTGAAAATATACCATGTCCAACTCTAAGCCAGAAAGAAATAGAAATCCTGAACATACCAGTAACAGTAGTGAGACTTACACAGCAATGACTACCTTCCCCTTCACAATAAAAAAAAAAAAAAAACCCACACAGGCCAGATCCACAGACCTACAAAGAAGAACTGGTATCAATCTTACAGAAATTATTCCACAACATTGAAAAGGAGGAAATTCCTCTCTAACCCATTCTATAAAGCCAGTATCACCTTGAAACTAAAGCCAGGAAAGGACACAACAAATAAAGAAAACTATGGACCAATATCCTTTGTGACTATAGATGCCAAAATCTTCAACTAAATACCATCAAACTGAATTCAACAGCAGATCCATAAGATAATTTTCCATGATCAAGTGGGTTTCATCCCAGGGATGTAACTATGGTTTAACATATGCAAATCAATAAATGTGACTTATCACATAAACAGAAGTAAAACCAAAGATCATATTGATCTTCAATACATGCAAAGAAAGCATTTGACACAATCCAGCAATTTTTCATGATAAAAACTCTCAACAAACTAGGCACAGAAAGAATTTAAAATAAGGAGAGCCATACCTGACATATCCACAGCCATTATCATACTGAATGGAGAAAAGTTGAAAGTAACCCCCCTAAGAACTGGAACAAGACAAGGGCGCTCACTGCCACCACCTCTATTCAAAACAGTATTGGAAGTCCTGTCTGGATCAATCAGGCAAGAGAAAAAAAGTAAAGGATATGCAAATTGGGAAAGAGGAGGTCAAATCTCTGTTTACTGACAATAGGATCTGGTATGCAGACAACCCTACAAATTCCACCAAAACATTCCTAGAATTGACAAATTCATCAAAATCTCATGTTAAAATTTAATATACACCAATCAGTAGTTTTTCTGTGTATTAACGGTCAAATTGGGAGACAGGTCAAGGACTTGATACCACTTACAATAGCTACAAATAAAATAAAATATCTGTGAATATTCTCAACTAAGGGCATGACATATTTTTACAAAACAATGATGAAAGAAATCACAGATGGCCCAAACCAATGGGAAAATATCCTTTGCTTATGGATTTATAGAATCGGCATCACTAAAATGTTCATACTGTGCAAAGTGATTTACAGATTCAATGCAATCCCCATCAAAATACCAACACCTTATTATACAGAGCTAGAAAAAATAATCCTAGGCTTCATTCGAAGCCAAAAGAAAGACCAAATAGCCAAATCAATCTTAAACAAAAAGAACAGATCCGGAAGCATCACATTACCTAACTTCAAATTATATTACAAGGCTACAGTAACCAAAACAACATGGTACTCGTATAAAAGTAGAGATTTAGACCAATGGGACAGAATAGAGAACCCAGAAATAAAACCATCTATCTATAAGCAACTGATATTCAACAAAGCAGACAACAACATGCTCTGGGGCAAGGATATCCTATTCAATAAATGCAGCTGGAACCACTGGCCACATGCTGAAGAATGAAAGGACCCCGATGTCCCCCCTCTCCAATATATGAAAATTAATCCAAGATGGATAAGACTGAAATTCAAGGCACAAAAATCATAAAAAAATTAGAAAAATATATGGAAAACTCTTCTAGACATTGATCTAAACAAACAATTTATGACTCAGACCCCAAAAGCCAATACAACAATAAAAATAAATGAATGGTATTTAATTAGACTAAAAAGTATCTGTGATGTCACACAAAATGAGCCTGCCCCAAGTCCCACCCCTCATTATTGTTTGGTTAATTAAATACAAAAAAGAACATCCTATTTAACTTTCTATGATTTTGTAAACCACAGACTGTTTGTTTTCTTTTCTCCATAACTGGTATGTTTTTCTCCTGAAGACTAATTGTTTTTCTGACTCCTCCCAGTCTCTACCATGCCTTCGCTCAAGAAAATAAAATTTCCCTGCCTGAAATATCTTCTCTCAATCAAAATCCCCCTTGTTTTCAAATACCAACTCCTTCCTGGGCCGGCCACCTAGAGTCACCTCTCCTTCTTCTTCACAGTCCTATGCAGCTCCCGTATTATACAATTATTTGTTGTTCTCTCTAGATTATAATCTCTTCAGGGACAAGAACTCCAGGACATGTTCTGTACCTCTCACGGTGTTATGACAAGAAGGACATGTAAAAAACACTCATTAAGTAAATGAGAGCAATCTTGCTCCCCACGGACTTTTCTTGAATTCTAATACTTAACAGTAACCTCCTTTCAAAAACTACCCCATAGAGTCTGACACACAGTGGGATGAAAAGTGGGAACTGGGTTGAAACACTAGACTGAAAAGAGGGAAAATGCTGGTGGATTCACGGCTCTAAAAAGATGATCAAAGCACACCCAGAGAGGCTTCTCAAAACAACCGCTGTGTGAGGCACTTCCCAAGAATACTTGACCTTAACACGCGGTATTCACGGGACTGAAGCTGAACATTCTGTGTAGCCTTAATCAGTTTGGCTTGATTTTGTACCACTTGTTTACTTGGTGTGTGTTAACACTCCAAGAGAGAGACGGGGTTCTTCCTTAGACATTTGCGCTGTTGCTGTGTTCACTGGGGCCTCAGGAAATCCTCTCGGCTTGTTCTCTTGCTAATCACGCCCACTCCCACAGCCCCACCCAACTGGACATCATACACTAACTTACCAGTCAGCCTCCTTCCAACTGTCTTCCTCTCCTATATAGTTTTTTCCCTTCTTACTTGACTTCCACCATCATATGAATAATCACTTGTTTGCCCAGCCTGTGAGCCTTATTCCTAAGTCAGGCTGTTCTTTGAGAAATGGAGCAGCAAAGTGTTTAGTCATCACGGATTTGGACTCAGATAGGCCCTGATTAAAGTCCTGTTCCTGCTGCTTCACAGTCAGGTGAAACTGAACAAAATGATCTTAACAAGCACCCAGTCTTCACCGAGTGAATACTATAGGTCCCCCGTTGGAATATTTTCCTAATTGGAGTAGGACAGCTTAGTAAGCATGGACCTGACAATGTTGCTTTAAAGCCCAGTGACCACTGCATGATCCTGCTTTTAAATGTCCTGCACCACATAAGGGTGAATGGGCAGAGGCACAGACAGGCCCAGGGTCTCAGCGTAGAAAGCGTCAGAACAAGAAGGGGTATCTTCTTCACAGAACTGCCAAACTCCTCAACCTGAGTCTGTGCCAATTGTTAGGACGGACCATTATGTCTCCCCACCGCAACTTTCCATGCAGGGGGCCCTCAGGGGCTCCTCCTGGCTCCTCCCGCCCTTTCCCTGCTCTCTCGCAGGAAGGGGCGGGGCCTGCCCTGCTGGAAACTCTTTCCGATTCCGGTTCCGGTGTCTGTCTCCTGAGGGTCGCTTATCCGCTGCTGTAGCCTCATGCCATGTTCTTACTGCTAATAAAGCAATATCTGAATATCAGATATCAGCCTGACTCCTGAGTGGATTTAGATTTCTGTTTATTCTCCTGGAACTGGGACCTGCCCCTTCTGGGAGGGCCTCCAGCTCTGACACCAGGCAGCAGGTGGACAAACACATTTGGCCACCAGGTCATTGCCATGGCCCGAGGGACAGCCCTGAAGTTGGGCCTCCTTCAATACACTTTCTGTGTTCTGCATCCCAGAGGTCTCAAGCAGGTCCAGCACGGCCAGCCAGCAGCTGCCTGCCCTAAAATGCAGGGTGGGGCTGGGAAATGCTTCCTGTTTGATAACCACCAACGACCGGGCTTCTGCCAGCACAGCTAGACAAGGAAGACCACTTCATTTGCCTTCCCTTGATAGCCTTCCAAGGGATGGCTTAGGCAGGCCATTAGAATTCCAGGTTCTGAAAGTTGTTAGCTTTTCCTGTAACTTAGGGTGATTTATGACACTGTGTAACCTCTCAAAGCTTCACTTTCACATTTGTAAAATAAGAACAAAAATATCTCAAAGTGTTATTGTGTAAGTTAAAAAAATATTGTCCGTACATTGTTTGGCACTGAATTATTATTATCATCAAAAAATAGTGGCTATTAGCACTACTCTAAAGAAAATCATATCCACTGGGAAGTTCCTCTTTGTACCTGAAACCTGCATGGCAGCAATTCTTTGGACCCAGACTGACGGCTGTCCCCCTCCTGCTAGCAGCCTGCACCCTGCTCCCCTGACACAGTGGGAAGCCAGGCCCTGGTGCCATAGCAAAGAAGAGACACCTAGCCTTCTCCTTCCCTGGAAAAAGGGTGGGAAAGTTACCCATCCACCCACCTCCAAACCTTTCAAACGTTTCCATTACATTCTTGCCAAATAGAAACCAAAAATTAATAAGAACTTACTTTAAAAATTGTCAACATCTTGAAATCTCTTGGCTCTCTAGTCAAGAGACTTTATAAAAAAAAATGGTTTCATAACTTCTGGCCCAAATTCTTTCTTACACCCCCTCCCCTTCCTTAACCTCTACCCCCTAAGCTCAAGTGGAAAACTAGCCTTGGCTCCCAGCCTCCTGTGCCTACTCAGAGGTGGAAATGGTTAGTCTAGAGTTGGACTGACGGACCCTGAGGTAGGCTGACACCCTTTTGGCTCAGCCATGTCTAGCTAAGCAGGCTGTGACCAACGGCTCTCGGGACCTGTGTCTTTATGTAAGTGGGACAGTGGCATTCCTCCCAAGTGAGAAAACCTGGAAGGAAAGTTCAGCTGCCCCATCAGCCGGCTGCTTGAGACACGAGAGCCACCCCACAAGTGAATTTGGGCAGATTCTAGTGCCTCTCATATGTAAAGCCCTGATGTGCTCCTGGAGACTAAGTGGACTGATCAAGAGCAAGGCTTCTAAGCCATCATTTATTTCAGACCCTCCTCACTGACCTATGCGTGTATGTGTTGACGTTTAATCATGCCACAGATGTCAAGTTCACAGGACTGAGACAGACCATGTGCTGATGAACACCCGGCCAACAGTCATGAGTTCCTTACCTGAACATAGCCGGTATCCAGGAACTTGTGGATAAAGGCTGGCCATTTCATTTGGAGATAAGCCAGTTGTTAATGAGTTCTCCCATTTCTTGACAACTTAATACTGTGCACTGTGCACAGTCCTGATTCAATGGGCTACCACCTGTGTGGTCCCACTTCCAGTAACGACAGCAAACATCTTTCCAGCTAGACGTCCATGGCATGGCCTTGGGCTCCCTCACTCCCTGTTCTGTCTCCACTGAACTTGTACTAGCTGGTCTATGTCCCTCTTCAAATGTAGGCCCAGAACTGATCATTGGAATCTGCTCATGGTGGAATAAACAAGTCTTCCTTTTCAATCTATTTTAAAACATTTGACCTGAGATTGGGCAATCATGCCATTCTCCATTGTATTTTCTCTCAATATGAGGCAAAACAGCTTAAAAGTTAAGAGGAGAGGGTTTGGATCCAGATAGTCCTGGAATAAGCATAAGTTCTACTTCCTATCTTGGGTAAGCTGGGGAAGTTGTTTAATCTGTTGAGATGTTTTTAAAAGTGTGAATGGTGGAGACAGTTGACAGGGGTGATAAGTTAGTGCCTGTGCAGTGTCTGACCATGGCTATAACTTTGGCTCTTCTACATCTCATCGCTGTGATCTCCAAAACCTTGAAGTCCTCTCCACATGTGCTGCTGCTCTGTCCAACTCACAGATGTTTTGGACATGGCTGGAGGCCCTAACACCTTTAGGATCTAGCCCATCACTTTAGCCTCTCCTTCAGTATCCTGAATTTGTCATATAGTCATCTGACCAATTGTCTTCTTAAGCTCACAGCATCTGGCATTGTCTTCAGTTGTACCCAAGTAAAGTGTGATTAAGTTCAAAGGCAGAGGCCTGGAGTTTAATCCTGGGCCTTCCCTTTTAAATGAGCATCAATCTTTTAATTAGTACTCTTGGTGTATGCTCATTCAACTAATCACAACTTAGTAACACTTCCAAACTGTGTTATGAAGTAATCTCAGGATGAAATTCTCCCTGTCTATCATTCCTATGTTATTTTCTTTAGGGAACATGCTATGAAACACGAAAAAATTATTTTTGTCATGAAGTTCCTAATATAACATGCTTCATGCACAGTCTGTAATTCAACACGTTCTAGCACAAATGACAGTCCAGTGATACTGTGGCTTACTTTAGCATAACAGTTGAATTTGGGGGAGAATACAAAGAGATTTTACTTATTAAAATATAGTTTAAAATTACAACTGTAAGTTAGAAAAGTTTGCCTAGTTGTCTGCAACTAAGAGACAACAGGGATGCTTTTTTTTTTTAATAATAGCTGTGTACATTAATGCAATCATTTTTAAAACTTAGAAATAAAAGGAAAAAAAACCCATGAAATTACCAGTGAAAACTTAGCATTAGCCCTTATGTGACTGACATAAACAGTTTCCAATTGGTCAGATTAAGACCGCAAGACTTGCTCAAAGGAACAAGCCTTTCTGCCAGCAGGTGAGGGCAGTGAGCCACTCAGGGCTGCCATGTATAGCACCTCAGTGTAAGGATGCCTGATTGGCCAGAGGGCTTTTAGAAATGCTAGAAAGAAAGGATAGCCATGATGTGGTAGCTGGGATTCTAAGGTGACCTCCAAGATTCCCACCCCTTGATGCACATACCCTCTCTGACCCCCTCCAACTGAGTGTGAATAGGACCTAGAATAGGGTGGGTGAGCCTTCGGTGACTAACTTCATTCTATGGCAAAAGGGATTTTGCAGATGTGGGAAAAAAAGAAGGTGGGCTTGATCTAATCAGGCGAGCCCTCAAAAAAGGTCAGAGAGAATCAAAATGAGATTCTCATTCTGGCCTTGAAGAAGAAAAAGACCTTGTTTTTGAGAAGACCACATAGCCAGGACCCTAAGTGACCTCTAAGGACTGAGACCTACTTCTGGCTGACAGCCAGTAAGGAAATGAAATTTTAGTCCTACAATTGCAAAGAATTCAAGTGTGTCAACAGAGAGCTTGGAAAAGAACCCTGAGCCTCAGGTGAGATCTCAGCCCTGGCTGATCCTTGGATTTCAAGCTAATGAGACTGACCGGGGGACACAGCCAACCTTGTGCCAGGACTCTTCACCCATGGAAACTGTGAGATAAGGTGCTGTGTTTGTGGGTCTATGTTACCCAGCATAGACGAGTGATTCACCCAGGGAGAGGTGAACAGTAGGGAGCACCGTTGCTCACAGCAAGTGCAACTTAGGACAACTTTTTCAGTATAAGATGGTGCCACAGAAGAAACTGCACTGAATTGAGAATGAATATCCCACGAGTACACAAAGGTTTTCTTTTCTTCTATGGTGGTAGTTCTGAAACATTAGTGTGTGCCAAAATCACCTGTGAAGTTTATTAAAACGGATGGTGGGGGCCGCACCCCAGAATCTCTGAGAGTTTGCTTGTCTGACAAGTTTCTATGTGATGTGGACACAGATGGTCCAGGAACTTCACTTTAAAAAACACTGCTGTATTATAAAGAGGTACCAGTTATTCAGATTTGATTTGCATATCCAACCTTTTCCACCTAATATGAAAATACCTTGACAAGACATTTTTTAAACCCAGGTTAATATGCACAGAACTTGATAACTTGATATTCTTCTGAGAAGTCCAAAGTGCTTTTTATTCTCAGACTGGTTGTATCAAAGCTTTCTTTGAGATGTGTGACTAATTAAGCCCAGTTATCTATCTATCTATCAAGCCCAGCTATCTATCTATCTATCAAGCTTCTTTCCACAGGTGACTGGTCAATTTGGGGGAGCATAGCTCCTGCCCATGAGCAACCTTCACTGCACCTGTGATGGGAGGGCAGCCCCCAGAGCCCTGGCTCCCAGGTGGTGGGCACTGCGCTTGCACAGACAGGTGTGGAGGAGAAGCACAGAGCCTTCCAACGTCATCAGTCCTGACTAATTGCTCCATTATGCACCTCTCCAAGATGTAACAGTGGCATCCAACTGGGAGCAAAAGAATTGAGTCGGATTTGGGGATTTCACCAAGCACAAAGCTCAAAAGCTATAGCAAAGAAGACAGATCCCTTGCCCACAGGAGTTAGACTGTGTAGGAATTGTGAGCATGCATCAGGGCAGGTCAAAGAGCTGGGCAGAAGCAGACAGACAGAAAAGCTTCATGCAGGGATGAATGTGACCTGGAGGGTGCTTTGGATTGAGATCACCGCAGGAGCACAGAGTTAATGTCATCTTTAAGACAATTCAAGAATTATTTATTTGGGGGAACTCAGTATTATCATGTTATCCAAAATTATCCCAGTTGCTCATAAGACTTGCTAATAACCTGGATTAGGGTTGGGAGGGGTTGAGGAATCTAACTGAAAACATCTGTTAGAATTGAATATGATAATCGTGTCTTGTTTTTATTATATTTCTCATAATGCAACCTTGAAAGAGCGAGCTGGGTGATTATCCAAGTCAGTTTGTATTTATATGCAGAGTGTAGGTGTGCCTAGACTTTGCATTCCAAAATAGAAATGACTGATCTCTTCCATTAGTCTGGCTTTGGTCACCCTCACTGCCAGCTTTTAGGGTTTTATTTATTCTTTTTCCCTAAGGAGATACAGGCACTCTGTGGCCTTTCCCAAGCCTTTGGGAAATGACGGATGGTTGGGCTGTGCTCAATCCAAGTGATGTGGGGCGTCTAGAGCGTTGGTAATCGTATCCCACTGCCTTTAAAGACCACTGCCAAAATATTCACAGCACAGAGGTTTGGCAACTTCATTTAATCATAGCAAAAGGATTACAAAGTGCAAAATGAGTCCCCAAACAGCCATGAAACGGGCCAGCTCAGAACCTGATTCAGGCGGAGAAGTTGCTCAAGCTCGCGCCTTCTCAGTTACCCTCTCCAATTCCCTTCACCCAGCTAAGGTTGGCGGTATGTGTGGGACACGGGGAAGGAACGATGCCTGGGGACAGTGACTTTAGATCATAGAGATAAGCAGTGTCTGCCGAGAGAAACTGTGATGTCAGGCTCAGGGCTGGTGAATCCCAAACCATGTTCAGATTATTCTGGTGTGGAAAGATTAGAGCAATAATTTCCCTGTTTGCTTCTTCTGAGAGAGAATCCAAGTCGTATATTTAGAAGCTGTCCTTGCTTCCTTAACGTGAGAAATTGCAGCCACCCACGACACTTTATTTACCAATCATAATACAGTTTGCATTAAGACCAATCACTTGGTCACCATTCAACAGATATTATTTTATGATCATTGCAGGAATGAAGGGTGACATGTGACCAGGTGCTGAACTAGAATTTCTCATTGACAACCTCAGCTTGAGAGGCTTTCTTCATTCTGGGCCTAAGTATGGAGGCTCCAATATGAAGCCCTTGCTCCTTCTGTTCCAGAGGGGCTAGGAATGGGATACGGGGGCAAGAAGGATGTGGAGAGGCCGACGCTGTTTGGGTGCTCTCTCTTGCCCAAGTGCCTGGACAAAGTAAATTGTAACACACAAAACACGACATTCAGCACATTTCCATTAGGCAACTTTAGTCACTAAAAAGTGCAAATGCAGACTTGTGTGTCAATCTGATTTGCCATGCTAGGCCAAGCTCATTTTATTACATACATTCTGCATTCTAACAACTAGGAACGTCATATTGTAAACATTAAGCATACAGAGTTAAAATTCAAGGCCACATTGTATCATTGATTGTCTCTTTTGTCTTGTGTCTTTGGCTGGCCGAGATCAACTCGTAGTGTATAAATGCATAAGTTATATAATTATTATATAAAAAGGAAAAAAAATTGACTTGTATACTTCATTCTGACAAACGCACAGCGTTCGCGACTCAAAGGAAACTGGAGCCTGCCTACCCAAAATGCCTACGTGGTTTCTGGCTGTGGTGGCCCAGGAGGCCGTCTCTTACCTGACCCTGGGGAGAACGAGGCCCCCACAGAATGATGAGGTCCTGAATGTCTCTTTTAAATATCAGACAATTCCAGTTAACATTTTCTTTTGATAAAAAACAAAAAAGAGAGATGCTCATTTTTCCTGCTCAATCTGACTACTTCCCCTTCCTCATGACACTGGGGCTGCCCTAACACTGACCACATAAACCCGCGAGTCTCCCTAACTCCCATTCTCCACACTCCCCACATGTCCCCAAGTCCAGTCTTTACTGCTTGAGGAAGCTTCTTCCCCAGCCCCCGCGGCCGCCTCCTCTGCTCTGTCCTCCTCCTCCTCCAACCCTCTGCCTACCATCACACGCTCTGTCTGCACACATTCTAGGTCCTGCCATTTGGCTCATAGTCTGGTAATACTGTAAAGGAGCTGGAAACTTCAGGTGGTCTTCACAGCTGGAGAGAGCCACAGTGCGGCATCACATGGGTGTATCTCATTTCAACCCACACAGCCAACTCCGCGGAGCTCCCTACCCACATCTGCTGCTGGGCTGCGGTCTCTCCTGTCTTTTCTAGCTTTCTTGTTCTGTTTGTTTCTGATATGTTTCTATCTTTAAATACAGGTAGTTTTCCTTACAATGACATTATAAATGGTGTGTTAGGTCACTTCTGTGCTCTTTCTATTGCTTTAGTTTAATCCCGGTTGGCATCAGCAGGATCCTAAACTCTTAGTAAAGTCTGTACAGTTCCCGAGACCACTTTCTTTGGCTCCCTGTCCTTGTGACCTTTGGCTTCTACATACAATGTGTCTTCGACGAGGGCTGCCACAGGTTGCATGTCCGTATATATCACGTTGCAGCGCCCTCATCTCGGTAGTAATAACACTTTAGGAGTCTTTGGCTTGCTCCCCTGGCTTCCTTCCCTAGCCCCAGTAAAGCTTTTTTATTCCTCTTGAGGCACTTTTGATCATGTTCTCCAATAAAGTTTGTGGTGATTTATTGGTGACTGGACGTTGCTGGGAAAGGCCTCTGTCGGGTCTTTAGTAGTAACTGCCCAGATGAGAAGGCATGTGGCCGGCGGGCAGCCTAGTGTTGGGGTATATCCCCCCAGTGGGTGAATTCCAGTAAGGGTTTGGGGCAGCAAAGAAACTGGAAGATGTCACGGGGAGGGCCGGAGGGTGGGGAGCCACAAAGTTCATCTTCTGCGGGTGGGCGTGGTAGGAGCCCATGTAGGGGAGGTCCGAGGGGTACTTGTACAGCGACGACTCTGGAGGGTGTGGCTGGAGGGCCTGGGCGATCCCGTGGAAGTCGAACTTGTAGGCGTAGCGCTTGCCGTGGACCTTGGTCATGATGTTCTTGTCGTAGTAGTAACGGAGGGCACGGCTGAGTTTATCGTAGTTCATGTTGGGCTTGCTTTTCCGCTCTCCCCAGCGCCGTGCAACCTCGTCGGGGTCTGTCATCTTGAACTCCCCGTTGGTGCCCTCCCAGGTGATGCAGTTGGAGTTGGAGCTATCAGACAGGAGCTCCAGGAGAAACTGCCAGAGCTGGATCTGGCCGCTCCCTGGCGAGAGAGAGAGCAGTGAGAACAGACCTGAGTGGAGACAGAAGTGGGTGGACCAGCGTGCCCCCCACACGCCCTTTTCAGGCCCACCTGCCCATCCCTCAGCTGCTGGGGTGCTGGCTGCTCTTGTCCTGTCTCTGCCTCTTCTTCAGGGAACTGTCTTTGGTTAAACAAGGGCTGCCTCACCCACCCCAGGTATTCCATAGCCAGACAGACTGCAACGGGGTCCCCTAGGCCCCCCCCAACCCAAGTCATTCACGCTCAGAGCTCCCTGTGGGAGCTGATCCAGCTGATGGATCCAGTTAGCTTTAAGGGGGCATCGTGTCTCAAGAGCATCTCCCCTGCCGTCTTCTGCTTCCTCACTCCTGCCCTCCTGAGAACATAATCTTAATTAGCCTGCTACACAGGCACCCTCATTCCAAGTTCTGCATGGGGGAAACCAGACTTAAGATGATGGTCCTCGGTGACTGTCAGGATAACAGATCTGAGACCTTTAGAGATGCAGAGAGTCCACACAGTTCCCTGTTCAAGTTGGTCCCAGCCATTTCTGACTTCCTTAAAAGACCAGCCGGATAAGCCTGGTGTTCAGGGGATAAAGGGCTATTTTTTCCTCTTTTGTGAGGCAGGCAGTGCTATTAGGTGAGTGGCAATTATGACTTAATGCCATTTGTATTGGCTAGGTCGAGTCAGATAATAAAAATTAGACTTAGGAAATGAACTTCTAAAAGTTTATGGAAGAAAAATAGAGAATGGAAGTAAACACCGTTATTTCTAACATAACATTTTGCTGGCACTCAGAAAGAGATCCTGTCAAAACTTTTCCTAGAACAGAATTAACCCACTCAAAATGAGGAAGCTCAGAAAAAAGTCGGTGCCTTTTCAGGCCAGTCCGCCCAGTTCCAGGGTCGAGGCAAGTGCTTCATAACGGGCATCCGTGCGTAGCCCCCACGCTGCACAGCCAATTGTGTTAAGTGGTGTTTCCAGAAGGAAACTGCCCCACTGGAGGTTTTGAGTCCCCCTGGGCAGTCCAGGGAGACTGGGCCTTGGTCACAGAGATCGCATTCCCTGGGTGTACACAGTCAGAATTTTCTTGATCCCATTGAAGGCATATAGATACGAATTTTATGTTTTATGACATTCAGAGAAACATTGAGGCACACCATTCTAGCCACTGTATTACAATACTCTGGCGATGATTTGCGGCTCCCTAAGGGAGATACGCATGTGAATATCGACAGTGGTACTGAGGACTAGGAGGAGCGAAGCTGCGTTGGACAGATCTGGGAGCTTCTGGAGTAGATGGGAGGCTGGTCCTTCTTCCCACACTTCAGCTATACCACTGCCTGGGGCTTATTTTACCAAAAAGATTACCTTTTTCACAAGTAACAACAATAGATGTGATCAAATGATTCAAGTAACTTTAACTGGCAATAACTTAGGGAATTGATATCATGTAAAAATCAATGATAGGTTTGTTTTCCCCCATATTTTTTCCCAAACTTGCTCCTTACATCAACTCATAAATTCTCCTTGCTGTGTTGGCTACGTGGAAATGGAAATGTTTGCGAACTCATCCATACAATAGCATCGTGAGAAAGGTCAGCCTTCTCTGAATATATTTTGGAAAATGCTCATTTTCCGTCTAGTAACACATTTGAAATGTATTAACAGCTTGTAGTTCATTGCAGGGGAAACCTTTGCTGTTTCAGACCCACATACTCAGACTGTTCTCAATCAAGTTTCGTGGCCTCCAACGTTTCATTAATATGCATTTAAAAATGTAAAGAATGGTATGAGCAAACCATATGGTCTTGGTATATATATTGTAAGCAAAGGATTACAACGTGAAAAAAATTCCAATGGTAAGACCTGGGAATAGGGAAGACATGGACTTGAGATTTGGCAGTCTGACATACATGTCAATATAAACAAGTACAGTTGTTTGAAAATAAATATTCAGTGTCAACTTCCTCCCATAGAGAGAGCAATTCCACAGATTCTGTATAAATACACAAACCTGCCAAACAGCCAAAATAACACTCCTATCTATTCAAACCTTGGCACAGCCTCTTAGGAATTTGTCCCTCACCCATTTCCCCTATAAACGTGTAGGAGAGAATCAGTATAGGAAAGTGACCTCACGTCTCTATACTAGAAAGTCAGGGAGCAAAACCCATGGCTGGAAAAGCAGTGCCCAAAGGACAGAGAGCTAATTCTCACTCGCCTAGTTTATGCATTAGCCATGAGTATGTATTAGCTCAGGCCTGTGAGTATTTCAAGGGTCTAGGGAAATAAGTGATCTTATTAAGCAAGATTCCTCAGCTTTCAAACCTGGGAATAAACCCATACACACAGTCAATCAAAGTTTGCATACATAGTATCCAATGTAACATTGTATCAAAGTCATTAATCATTAAATTTAATATTTGTAACAAAATTCATTGTATTTGCAGCGTGTAGAACATATTTTCCTACTGGGCAAGAATCCTCAAGGCTGCCCCATGGCTGCTGGGAAATCATTACCAAAGGTACATTAAATGAGTTGCTCTCAGCCACAGAATTTCAAAGGCAATTGGTTAAATTCTAATTTTACTGCCCAAACAGTATCATTTAGTGCAGCATGAGGTGAATTTTAGAATATAGAATAGGGATTCCAAAACCTGAATGCCTAGGGCTTAGGAAAGCCTACAAGTGTCTTGGGTCACTCACTGGCCAAACTAACAAGTAGAAAGAGATGCTCTGAAAAGACAAAGGTTTAATCTCCACGGCATCTCCGCCTCTACATCACAAATGTCCTTTTGTGGTAAACCCTCCACGCCTATGTTCTCATGCTATCTCAGTAACATCCTTGCAAGTCAGTAAGGAGTAGCTATTTTTGTCATAGGGTAATCAACAATGAAAACCAGTACTGCCCCCCCCCCCAAAAAAAAAGTGGCAGGTAGTTTTGTGCACCTGCAGGAGATCCCTGTGCAGGAAAGGGGTGGGTGTGGCTTTTAAGAGCCAAGGAGGAAATCCTTTAATGGGGGAGGGGAGTCACCTAACATAGTTAAATGAAAAGTAAAGAAACACAGTAGCAAAGAGGCACAGACTGAGAAAAAAAAGGGGGCAAAACAAGAAAAAGAAAAAAGAAATCTAAACGGTCTGCAAACCACAGAGAAAAGCAGAGAGCTGCAGAGTGACTCAGCAGCTGTGGGCTTGGTGGAAACAGTGTCCCTCCCAGTGTGGGGCATGGCAGCCACCAGCTGGCAAAGGGACAGAGGCAGTGAGCACAGCGGCCTGCATCGCAGTGGTTGGGGCCACTTTCTGTACAAGCCAGGAGTGGAGCAGAGAATCCCTGTGCACTGCCTGGGTCCCTCTGCAGGGCAGCAGGTGCGTCCCAGGTGGAAGTCTGTGCCCTGAGGCTTGGGGTGGCTCAGACACCATGGTTGGAGGGGGCAGGGATGCATGGTGACAGGACACACCAGCTTTGGAGCTGGTACTGCCACCACCAAATCCTGCCTCTGCCCCTCACAGGCCCTTGGGCGAGTCCCCAGCTCTGCCTCAGTGTTCTCATCTGTACAGGGGGCGTCATGGTACTACTATCCTGCAGGGTCACTGTGAGGATGGTCTCAGTACGTGAAGGCTCTGGTCATGATGTCTATGGGCTGACCACCAGAGTTTAAGGAAAGGTATATTCCTGGCCCACAGCCCGGAAATAACAAAAAGAAAGCAACTATCCCCGCCCCCCGAATGCCAGGTTGGCCGTGCAGAAGCGTGAGATGGCAGTGTCCTCAGGGCTGACTGATGCCTGGTTAAAGCTTACTATGTCCCAGGCAGCCTGCTAAGTACTTTACATGAAGTTGTTCACTTAAGCCCCATGAGAATCACATGATTAGCCCCTTGTAGAGGTGAGGAAATTGATGCTCAAAGAGGGAGACCGACTTATCTTGCCCAGGGTCTAGGAACCCAGCTCCCAGGCTGCCACGCTCACTCTCAGCACAAACCATCGCTTTCGGGTCCTCCACAGCCTCCTGGGGTCCCTCCCCGGCTGTCCCCTCCCTGGGCCGGGAAGGCTGCATGCACCCACCTCCTAACAAAAGGCTCATGGTAGAGTACTGGTTTAGCATCAAGGGACCCTCTGGACGTAACCTGCGAGAATTCTTTCATGGGGAGATGATTTAAATCCATTAGAAAAGCCACGTTAAAGTCTCAGTCATTCTGATGGGACAGAAGGGAGCTGTGATACTTAGAACTAACCCATGGGGTCAGAATGCAGGAGAAATGATATCCAAAGCGCATACTGGATGAGTATTTGGGAGAGAGATGCTGGGATGCCGATATCGTCGTGGGCATTCCTGCTGTGTGATGCCAACTTTCCACTGACAATGATGAAAAAGAGTTTATGTTGTATGAAGAGCAAAGGCAGCAATTTTGAAGTGATGAAGGATTTATTTATCAGAGAATGGAAACATAGAATCAGACAGGAAGAAGCACGCTCATTAATAGAAAGATAAAAGACACCATGGTTTCGGGGAAAACGTTACGTGAGTACAACAGGCACAGGGCTACGAAGAGGAGGGGGGAGAGAAGGCCTGATCCCTCACCAACGGAGCAAACCTTTACCTGAAAGTCACCTGGCTACAAAACAAAGCTGTCATTGCCGTTTCCCCAGGTCCAGTAGAAACGGTCTGCAGAGTGTGAAGCACAGACCTTTGCTCAGGGCGTCAGCGCTACTGGGACACTTGGTACCAGGACGTTTCCCCCAGGCCTGTGGGGGGCCCAGACCCCAAGTCCCACTACCTACAGGGCCAGGAGCCAGTACTGTGCTTAGGGGCAAATGACTCTTAGGTCCCGTTCCCCAAACAGGCCAAGCAGCACCTTTGAGGTGTGGCAACTTGGGCAGGGACAGGTGTTTCATTTGGCCAATTTGTGAGTAGAAAGGCCAGTCTGGGGTTGTGTGCCACAACTCGACTCCTCCTCCTTCCTGACCTCAGACTCACACCCTGCACCTGGGAGGCTGTGAAACTGAACAGAAATCCTTCCTTTCTATTCTCAGCCCCCACTTTCCAAGACCCTCTCCTCCCTTCACACGTAGTCTGAGCAGTACAGGACCAGGCGATGGAAGCGGACTTTGGAGATGGAGTTAGGTTCAAATCCAGCCTTCCTTCTTCCTGGCTGTGTGACTCGGGAGTTAAGTAACTCCTCTGGACTTCTGAGTCCTGTTCTGGGGGATGGAGACAGTAACTTCCCTGGGCTATAATGAGGCACAGCAGGGACCTCAGACATAGCCCGTTCTCCTGCGGGGGCGTTCATGATCTGGGAGCTGTTTGATTGTTATTTCACATTATTGTATGAACGTGCCCAGAGTGGTCCGGCTTCCGTCCTTTTCTTCTTCCTAATCTATCCTGAACGTCGTTGCCAGATCAGTCTCCCTGAAGAATGACTGATTATCATCATCTCAAAACATGGTTATTATTTTTATTTGAATTGTTAAATGGCAGTTACAGACAGAAAGCTAAGCAGAGGTGTGAGAAGGGATGCAGGCTCTGGGGACTGGGCTACAGCTGGACACTCATGCAGAGAAAAGAGCATGTGGATCCGTGGTCTGGACAGTGTCCTAATTACCTGTGTCCATCTCTCCACTGGCTGAAAGCTCCCTGAGGTCAAGGACTGTATCTCCTTATCCCTGACACTCAGCAAATGATTACTGAGCACCTAGTCCAGGTCCCAGGTAACAGTCCTTTCTAGATGCTCAGCAGCTTTAAAAATATTAACGCCAGGTGCAGTGGCTCCCTCCTGTAATCTAGCACTCTTGGAGGCTGGCAGGTAGATTGCCTGAGCTCAGGAATTTGAGACAAGTCCGAGCCAGAGTTATCTATTAAAAAGAGAGCCTGTTATCTATTAAAAATGGAAAAACTAGCTGGGAATGGTGGTGGGCACCTTTAATCCCAGCTATTTGGGAGGCTGAGGTAAGATCTCTTGAGCCCAAAAGTTTGAGGTTGCTGTGAGCTGTGATGCCACAGCACTCTACCCAGGGCAGCAGAGTGAGACTCTGTCTCAAAAAAGAAAATAATAATAATAATAATAAACAAGTAAAATAAAACATGTATTGAACTAATGTGAACCAAAACTGAAAGTCAAAGATGCAGAGGCTAAAAAATAATGATATTTCTCATGTTCTCAGTCCATAGATTATTTTTGCAGGGACATATGCGGACTGAATTTGAATTTTTCCATTTCCAACCCTATTTTGGCCTCAGCATTTAGGAAACATGCATCCCAGCTTGTGTTGCAATGAGCCTGTGACTCTTGGCATTTGGACGTACAGCTGAGAATACTCGGCATATGTTGTGAATCTCTGAAGCTGATGCCAGCACAGCTGGTTCTGATCTGAATGCAAACAAAGAAAGCTATTTGGTTGGCACTGAAATGTCAGGACAGGTGACAATCCTTGGCAAGGTAGTGCTTACAAAGGGGTCAAATAGAATCTGCAGTGTCTTCTAGCATCTGAGTTCAGAAACAGGCCATCAGAGACAATGCAGAATTTGAAACCTTGTGGTTGTAATTAAAGTTCTCTTTTTTAAAAATATTAGTTATTTTACCTGCTTGTGAGATGAGTTGATTGTGTCCCCCTAAAATTCATATGTTGAAGTCCAAACCCCCGGTACCTCAGAATGTGACATTTTTGGAGATAAGATCTCAGATGAGGTCATCAAGTTAAAGAGTGTTCATTGGAGGAACAGGGGTTATTCCGATACCACTGTGTCCTTCTGAAAAGGGGGCGTCTGGACAGAGACAGACAGGCACAGACAAGATGAGGACGCAGGGAGGAGACGACCGTCTGCAAGCCGAGGGGAGACACCCAGAAGGATCCTCCTTCCTAGAAGGAACCAAGCCTGCTCCCGACACCAGCATTTCAGAGTTGTAGCCTCCAAAACTGTGAGACAATACATTTCTGTGTTCAAGATACCTGTTCTGTGACTATTATAGCTTTGATTAGTTTATAATCTTCTTTCTAAAGCTAAAGTCTTAATTTATAACCTGATCCACTTTTCCCACTATGGCAAATGATTCAGGTGAGATCTAAAACTAAAACTTGTGCAATGAAAGGAGATTCTCACCAATACCAGTTCACCGTTCAAAATAGCCACCGCTAGAAAGATCACTTTGTAAGAACAAAAGCCTCATCGGTATCTCACCTGGATTTGCAAGGCGGCTACTTGTGGGTCCGAGAATCTGGTAAGGATCTACAGCAAAAAGAAAAGATGTCAAATCTCCAAGACACAGTTGTGACTTGGTGTCATGTGACTTCACACATGATCCTGACTCGGTTGTGTTTTCAGATTCCAGAGCTGAAAATGTCCCCAGCCCAAATCACCTGGCCCTCCTCCGGTATGAGACAAGATGCTGCATAGGATCTCAGGGAAGTTTCTTGCTAGTGGCCTCCTAGTGGGTCGCAGGGCTGGGATTCAGTCCAAATTCCTGACACCCCACCCAGGGCTCGCACCTCAGGGGGGTATAAATAGGGCAAGCGTGTGCCAAGCTGCTGTCAGCCCCAGTGCCGTTCGGTGCACCACCAATACCAGCCATAACTTGTACTTCCACACCGGACATGACACAGACATGATAGACTCAAACATACTATGAAACATGTTTGTCTAGCAAAGAATTCATAGACTGTGTGCAGGTGGGATCCTTCTTTCATTTTCATTGCTTAGGTTTTTGAAAGCTTTAACACAATCTTAAGCCACAAGGCTGGGGACTTGGTCTCCATTTTGTATATGGAGCAGTCAAAAAGGAGAAAAAAACAATAACACTGATTTCACGTAAAGAATGACAAATCTTAGAGACGAACATCAGATGGTTCGTGAGACGTACCTAACTGAGGACGCTGGTCTTCCGTTTTGGGCACTGTGGAAGGAGATGGTTGAGCAGCTAAAAATCCAGAAATGAAAAAGACAATTAGCTATCCCTAATATTTAGACACTAGTCTTTGATGTGGGTGTGGAATCATTCCATCCATCATTTTAGTTATGAACGTAATAGTGGAACTCTTGTAATAAGATGCATCTTATGGTAAAAATAAATTCCTTTTCTCATAACACCAAACATTGTGACAAAGAAGGCGGCTATTTTCCGTCATTTCAAACATTTGTATCCCTATTTCTAAAAATAAAAAAATAATGATGTGAGATGGCTTACAAAACAGATCAAAATAAAGATAAAAAGGAACCACAAGGAAAATACAAGAAAGCCAGGGATACTTTAAGTGTGGCTAACATTAAGAAAATGACCAATTATTTCCTCTGTACTCAAATATTCCTTGAAATGTGCTCGTGTCCATGTTGAAATACACTACATCATTCCTTTCTTTTCATTATGCAAGTAGGTACTGCCCAAATAGAGAAAAGAATCCTTGTATTTCAAGACCAGTTGTGCTTTGTGGCCAGTGGAACAAACTTTCTATGTGTTGAAGAATCATCGATTAACTGCAGAAGTTATGATTTACTCCACCCACAGTTATCCAGTGGCTTGTGACATGTGGCTTCAAAGCCAACACTGTACCTTTTGACTGGGGGGTGGGGTGGCCGTGACCGGTCCAGGCTGATCTCCTGGGGGGCTCATATGGTAAATCTGTAAAGACAAATAAATGGACTGAAAGATCAATAATGTAATTTCTATAATACATGTTTTGGTTTTTATCTGATTTTTTTGTTTATCAGAATAACTGTGGTGCAAGAAAATCTAATAATCCAAAGAACTATTCTACTAGATTTGGGTTTTATTTACAATTCATAATTTTGCATTTTATATGGATCTAAAATTCTCACCCATTTAACAACTCCACTGAGAGATCCTCCGAGGGCTTACTGACTCTTCTAAAGTAATTTCCTATAATAATAAGCCAAGACCATGTTAGAAGTTTCTTACGTCTATCCTGCTTCTAACTTGGACTGACCTACATCTATCCGTTTATGTTCTTTGTGACCCGCTCAAAACACAGTCCACAACTTGGATGAATCAGACGAATTCTGCTTGAGGTCTTTCCCTAAATCTACCAAATGACATTCATGCTCCTTCTCCTCCTCTCCTTTGGAAATCATTTCTGTCTTCTTAGCCTCCTATCACTCCAATGCCTCTCTTGGCCAAACTCCATTTCCCTTTACAATCTCATCCATTTATATTAAATCCATTTTACCTGATCTAGTTGTTTTTGTAGGCAAATGTCTATTCTTTCTTATTTTCTAAATAAATTTAGGTTTTCTCCAAAGTGAACTGCTTACAATGAATTACAGGACTGAAATGGTATTGCACCCACAGCATATTAACGATGACCTTCAGAGTTTAAGTACATGCCAATAATTTCTCTGTATTTATAACTTCATATCGCTTGTCCCATAAAACTTCATTGCACTTTGCATGTGTAAATCTGATAACTATACTGTCCCTAGTGTGTATTCTATTAAGGATCCTCAAAGCTCTAAGTTCACATTTTGTTTAAAAATATATTCCAGATGCTCTTGTTAACTGTGCATATGATACGTAAAACCATTTCTATATGCAGTATTGTTACACAGCCCTTTCAAAACTATTTCTTGGATGGATGAGTCTTAGTTCAGTGATGTGTCATTCTGGGCAAACTGAAGGCTACAGCCAGATACTTTAGCAATTTCAGCAGACCCTCTGTGAGTTGACCACCCAGAGGACTATAACAAGCTGGTCGACATACAGAGCCAGTCAACATAAGGAGGTAGGACTACTGTACTGATACACACATGGGGCGCAGGTCCTATCTATGAAAATTAGGTCAATTTGAGGAGGTGTCAATGCAGGAAAGTGGTCAACTAGGGAGGGTCCACCATATTTGTTGCCAGACACTGAGAGATGGCTACCAAATCGTACTCAAAAGACAGGGGAATGTAATTATTTTTAAGGCTCTCTTTAAACCAATCATTTATCCTTATTAAAAACCGGCAATTTGGTGAGTTAATTTTCAGAAAGCTTGACTGTGCTGCATAAGATGTGTCTCTTCCTATTTTCATATCCCAAAGAGAACAGAAATGATATGCAATGTGAAATTCAACACGGAATTGCCTTAATTTATTTGGTGTGTTTGGCTATAAGCATTACTACTAGTGTGGTCTATGAAATCCTACCCTTCAGTACTCCGAGGGTTAGAACATTTTTCTTTTCAAACTCTGCCATGGCTCACCCCCCCCCACCACCCCGTCTCAGCTGGCATTTTTGCATTTTTGGACCTTAAGCTTTTCCCACTCAGCTCCTTAGATTTTCACTTTTCTGGTGTTGGGCCTGCACATGGGAATTAGATCTGCCGCCGCTACCCATTTACAGCCGAATTTCAACCTAAGTCTCTGGGAGCACTTTGCACGCGGACTCTCAGCCAGTTGCTTTTTGTCTCAAAGATGGTTAGCCAGAATTTCAATTTGCAAACTGTCTCATAAAGAAAAACCTTCCAGCTGGGAAACCATAACAAGATCTAGCCTAATTCAGGAACAGAAAGGCATCTTCCTAAAGGGGAAGAACCTTCTATTTACCAAAGGGAAGAACCAAGCCCATAAGGAACACTGTTCTAGATGGTTGTTTCTCAAAGTGTGGTCTGTAACCAGCGACGTCGGCATTAGCTGGGAGCTCGTTAGACATGTGGAATCTTTCTCTAGATCTGCTGCTTCCCCCTCAGCATCTTAACAAGATCCCGAGGGACTGCCGTGGGTGCTCACTGAAGCTTGAGAAAGCCCTCTCTGGGCCCTGCTCTGGGCCATTTCCACCACCCCTTTGTAGCATGGTGTGTTCCCGCAGACAGTGAGCTCAGAAATGCCATGTTCAGGGTGCCAACGCAAATTATATTAAAATAAAAAGGTTGAAACCATTTTAGACCAATGGTTTTTACCCGAGGTATAAGGACACTACTAAAGTGAGCATTTGTAGGCGAGTCAGATACGGCCATAAACAGAAAAGTGTTGCTTGTGAAATTTAACTGGAAAAAAAAAATAATCGCCAAACTACTACCACAAAAACATTTTGAAACTCTTTCTTCAAAAATTCCTTCTTAGGGTGTATAACCATATCCTGTCCTCCCTTGAAAATAAGTCAGGACCTACACAGCACCAAACTGGGTCTCCTTTCAGCCAAGTATTTGAGATGTTTATATATGAACAATGATTAGCATGTCCATAAATGCTCTGCTGTGGAAGATAAGCGGGCTTTTGTTATTTCTCATGACATTGTAGTCCAGTGCTTCCTTATCAGCCACTGATCACATGCTGTGGCCACTAAGCCTCCTCCTGTGGGATGTGACATGGGGAAATTCTCAACTCAGCCTTGCTGAGACGGGGGCAGCGGCCAGCAGTGAACAGCAGCAGCCCCGCCGTCTCCGGGCAGAGCCAGTTTGAGTAGTTCTGCTCTTAGCAGTAGGAAAAATTACTGCTCCGTGTACCTTTGCTGTTTTTCCTTAACTGATAGTAGAGCATAAGTTTCCCAATAAGAATGTATCTTATGTTTAATTTTTGGTCACCATTTCAATACCTTCTCCATTTCCCTTGGTCTTTGATTTTCAAGGTAATTAACTCGTACCCTTGGCAGACGTTCCTGGGTAGGGGGAGGCTAATCTCTGGGGTTGGTTCTGCTGTTTTATGTGTAAATGACCTTAAAACCTAAACTTTATAAAACCCATTTCATGGGCAGCTTGGGGTGGCCACAGACGTGTGTTACCTATATGTCACTGGACCAGAAAATGGCATGAAGCCACAAACAGGGAGCCGGGCTGGTGTTGACTCCCACACGCCAGCAGCTTCCTTAACTTCCTGATTCTGAATGAGACCCCTCCCTGACCACACCCTGCCCAAGATATCAGTGACTCCAAACAACCTCCGGGCTGCCTTTCCCAGGAGGGCTTATGTTCAGCCCAGTTTTTTATTCTCCCTTTATCAGACTCCCGGAGGGGCAACTGTCTAGCTCTCTCACCTTCCAACCACCTGCTTGCTTCATTTTCTAAAGGACTAGAATTTGGATCACAGAACAGCTCATCCTCACTCGGCAGGCTCCAGGCCACATTTGCAAGGCAGCTCTGCAGGTCCCCAGGCTGGGCTGGGTGGAAGAGGATGAGATCTGCCTGTTCTCAGTTATCCTAGACGCCAATGGGGAAGACAAATTAGAAAGACCAAGCGCGATGACCCTCTGCTCAACAGAAGGGAGCTTGGAAGTCAACTCGATCACAGTTAAGTCTCAGTCTTGTTTTCTTCCACGACTTCCTGGCGTCTTCTAAAATTCCGTATCAAAGGCGTGGAGATCTGGGGACATTTGCATGCCTTTCCTGCCCAGGTCTGCAGGTCTCTATGGTTATATTAGAATGAAGAGGAAACAAAACATGCATTGGGGGCCACTTCCCGCAATAGAGGCTGCAGAGCACCTGGCGGAGGAGGGCCGTGCAGCAGCCACGTCGCCCTGCTCTGCCTGGCCGTGCCGGGCAGCACTAAGTCGGCAGCGCCAGTGGAAAATAATTTAAGGTTTTAAGAAACCCCTGAAGAGCATCAGCTTCAAAGCATAAGCTGAGGTGGGCTCTGCAGGCTGAACTCTCTGATCTCTCCTGAGAACATTCTAGACACCCATCACCCTACATGGGTCGTCATGGTGATGGAGGAGGAAAGGATGGGGCCTCAGAACATCCTCCTTGGGGAAGAACTGAACGTGCCCCTGGCCTCTTGTAAAGGCCAGGTAGGGGTGCGCCGGGCAGTCACACGCCAGCTCGCAGGAGTCTGTGAGTCACGCCGGTCTCTGTTTTTGCCACTTTTTCCCTGAGACCTGAAGGGGCTATGGCTCCTAAGAAAGTGGATTCATCAAAGGATGAAATGTCTGCAGAAGAGTCAGGGAAACAGTCTCTGGTAGTAGTGACTACAAAAACCTGAAAGACACAGAGACGTCATCAAATACACGAGAAAAGCTGTGCCAATGTGCCGGCGCTTTCTAAGAGAGAAGACTGATCTAAATTCTCATTCAGCAAAGCAGTCATGCAAGAAGGTTTGTGTTGAATCAGGGAAATGTGAGGAAAGTATTAAGAACAAGCAGGCCAAGAAAAGGGGCAAGGCCTGAGTAGAGGAGGGGCGACGTCCACACGTTGGTCTCGGCCAGCGGTGAAGGGAACCTAGAAAGGCACAGCAGTGGGGGGCTGCCTTGCCAGGGACGCAGTTGGGGTGCTCCGGGATAAGTGGGGCCATGGAAAGAGGAACAGACGAACAGGGAAGCAGCCCAGGGAAGGGGGACTCAGGCAGGAAAGGAAAGGTGGGAGGAAGTTCTCGGAAGGAGCACGTGGCAGGACGGCAGAGCACGTGGCAGGACGGCAGCTACAGGAGGAAGGAGCCCAGCAGAGAGGAGGCAGAGGCTGCGTCCAGTTTACACCAGTGAAACCGCTATGCTCCTTCCAGCAGGGACTCTGCCGTGGAACAGCTACAGTGCAGAGAGGGGACAGCTACAGGGTTAGCCCGGTGATGCTGGCCAGACATGAGGTTAGACAAATGGAACGGAATTAAATGTCATGACAGGGCAACCAAGAGTGGAGGGTACGGGGACCTGGGTCTCTATCCCCAGGAACCCTCAAAGAGTCAACAATCTCCTCTTCAGAAAGTGGTCAGACACCCATTGTCCACACGGCTACAGTCGGATGCTCAGGGACCCCTGTCTGTGATTCCTGCAGTTCTACAAACCAGCAGTGCACAGCCCATCCCTGCGCCATCATGGTGCTCTCTAGTCACAGAGTCATGGGCTTTCATAGCTATGGGACCCTTCCTTCAAGGCTGACAGCTTAGCAATGAATGACCCAAGGTGTACAAATAATCGTCTTCTCCAAGGTCAAATCCTTGAATGTGGCCTCCAGTAAACTGTCCTCTGGGGTGTTTTAAATCAGATGCCAATATTTAGATCTCTTTTCATAACCATACTAACAGTAATCAAAACAGGTATTTCAGATACAAACTGAGTCTCAGAAACCTACTTTATTAGTGATGGAGATTGGAAGTGCCATCTCTTCCAGCCTGTGCTCAAACGATGGGGCCATGAAAAAACCTCATCAGAGTGACATGACAAATGTCTAAACTTGTCCCTTCCTGGGCTGGGCACAGGGAGAGTCCTAGCCATCATATCACAGCCACCCTCTTTTTCTATACCTGGGTGGGCCAAACCTTTCAAATCTACCACAACCTAAAATATGAAAAATGTAGCTCCAGGATCCACCGACCCATGAGAGGGGCATCAGGCAGGCAGCTGGCTGATCTGACCAGCAAGCCTGTCGTGCCACAGACGTGGCCGCTGTTGGGATCTTCAGCGCACTTTATAACACTCGCTCATAAACCCTGGCTTTGTAACTCAGCCAGAAACATCTACTACTATGAGATAGCTTAAAACAAACACCAAACAAATAAATACGAATGTGTGTAATCCCCCCAGCCAAATATTGTTCAGATAGCTTTTATTTTTTTAAGTTGAGCTGGAAATAGTTTTTAAATGCTCAAAAAATCACAAAATCTCCAGAGCTGGAGTGAATGTGAGTTTCTGTTTCCCATTTCATTTCACACGGCGGATTTCTTTAGGACCAGTCCAGCCGACTCCAGATGCTGAGTCTGATCCCTGCTCAATGGTCTGTGGGCTCCCTCACACCACGGAGGTCACCAAGTACACCCAGGAGCAACCTCTCTAAGGTTAGAGAGGAGGACACTGCCAGCCTGAAGTCATTAGCCCATAATTAACCAGACATTGTTGGGGTGCAAACAGCCCCAAGAAGCTTCCTCACTCCTGCTTTTCTAGGGAAACGTCTCCAGCCTTTCTCACTAGAGAGAGAGGGGCTTCCGCCTTAGACCAGCTCAAACTAAGACTTCTGTAGCCTAGACAGGAGCTGGAGGTCCAAGCGGAGCGACCTGACCCTATGACATAGGTTCCAGATCCATGTACAAAGAGGGACAAAGCCTCTGCCACCCTGAGTCACGTCTTCCCCACTGTGGGGCTGGCATAATGCCTCCTGGATGACAGGGCTGTCGCAGGTCCCAGTGAGGGGACAGAAGTGTATACCCTCAGTCTCAAATGCCCACTCTCCTGCTGATCATTCACCCATGCAATTCTCCACTGGCCGTCTCTCTGGAAGGCTTCCTCGTGCCTGCTGCACGGGGACGGAATTGCTAGGCTCTACTGTTACAGGCAGCACACGGGAATGCTGGGAACAGGTTTACACGTGGGGACTCCCCTTGCTATTCCCCTGATTGATTACACATAAATAGTTCTTTTAACTAAAAAAGGCCATATTCCTTATTGTCAGGCATCCAAAATGCCTTCTTTGCCCGTCTGCCTTCCAGAGCAGTTAGGTGAGGGGTTCATCTGCTTTCAATGCTGCAGTTCAGAGACCTTTCGCGTGGCCTTTGAATGAAATGATTCAACTGAATTTAGTTTCCAAATCAACACACGCACATAGGACCATTTGGGACTCGCTTCAGAACCAGGATCAGCTGTCCGTGTCCTGTGACTTAGGTCACGCATCTCACTAGGACATCTGGGAGGCCTGTCAGGGAAGAGGTCACACAGGGGTGTTTTCGTACCTGGCCTAGTTGTGATTCTTTGCGTAGCTTCAGGATATACTGAAGTATTTGGAAAAATAAAAGCTGCACCCCCTGCAGACAAAAGGAAAGACAAACATGAGAAGGTCTTTTGCTGTGGTTGTGGGTCTCAACATCAATGCCAAGACTACCTTGTCCTGGGACAACAGAGAGGAAACCTCCTCAAACCTGCTCTAACAGCCCCTGGGAGGAACGGATGGTCACGGGGCCACAAAGAGATGCTGCAGGTAGGCGTGAACTTGAAGCCCCCTGTGCCCCACTTGACGAAAGTGTTCTGTGTTTTGATTTCACAGCTCCTTCTCAAACCCCATCTGTGCCCCTGCCCCAACCCAACAATCCACCAAGCCATCTCATTTTATTAAAAAAAAATTCTACGGTGCATGTTTTATTTTCCAAAATGTATAAAACACTGTAAAACACTTTACAGAGCACTTGGAAAATAGCAGAAAAGATGTACAAGTGTTTAACCTAAGAGCATGTGGATCTTATTAAAAATTAATCCCCATCTCTATTCAAAGATATGTTCTCCGGCTCGGCGCCTGTGGCTCAATCAGCTAAGGTGCCAGCCACGTACACCTAAGGTGGCGGGTTTGAATCCCCAGCCCAGGTCCGCCAAACAACAATGATGGCTGCAACCAAAAAAAAATGGCCGGGCGTTGTAGTGGGCGCCTGTGGTCCCAGCTACTTGGGAGGCTGAGGCAGGACACTCGCTTGAGCCCAGGAGTTGGAGGTTGCTGTGAGCTGTGATGCCATGGCACTCTACCCAGGGGGACAGCTTGAGGCTCCGTCTCAAAAAAACAAAACAAACAACAAAAAAAAAAACCCAAAGATATGTTCTCCCTTTCTCTCTTTCAATCCATA
>CAUYQV010139865.1:0-37331 GCA_963574575.1 Galagoides demidoff | reverse complement strand
CCAACTCCTGGGCTCAAGCGAGTCTCCTGCCTCCGCCTCCCAAGTAGCTGGGACCACAGGCGCCCGCCACAACGCCCGGCCATTTTTTGGTTGCAGCCATCATTGTTGTTTGGCCGGTCCGGGCTGGGGATTTGAACCTGCCACCTTAGGTGTAGGTGGCTGGCGCCTTAGCCGATTGAGCCACAGGCGCCGAGCCCTGACCTCTTAAATATGATACTTTCATAATGATATGTATTTGCTTTGTGGCACTCAGCAAGGTTACAGTCATCTACTTAATTCCCTTATTATTATGCCTAATGTTTCTCTCAGCAGAATGTTATCTCTATGAGACTAGAAATCATGCTTATTTTCCTCAACATTTAACCACCAGTTCTTGGTACTTAATAAGTCTTTAATAATTTTGACTCATTTGTTCAATCATTTAATGTAAAATATGTGCTTATTGCCTATTTTAAATAAATGGGAAAATAAGCAAGTAAATAGATTAACAAATCCCAAATTACATTCTCATATTATCAAAGTAGATATTCAACTAGCAGATGCTAATATTTTATACAGAAAATAACACGTTTTAACACTCTAAGCAGAAAATCATATATGCTAGAAACAGATGTAGTGATTTTTTTATGGAGCTGCATTTGGTATAAGGTATCATTTTATGAAAATATTCAAATAACATCCCTAAATCCTTCAGTATGATTGGGGTCACTCTGTCTTTTCTGATTTAAATGCATCAGCTGGACTCAGTGCATTCAAAAGAAGCTTGCTATCCTTTCGAGTAAATATGGGCATTCTTGGAGGAGTGACACTTAACCTCATCACCTGTTTCTGTGTTTGTCCTGTCCTTGAATTCTCAATTTTTGCTTTTGTGTTTAGCTTTTTGCATATACATACTATTTCCTTTCTGCCCAGTTTTATCTCAACCCAGGATTCTGTATAAATCATTCTCTTTAAAATAACACTGACAGTAAGTATGTTTGGTTGACTTTTACTTAAATGAGGGGATGGCAGATAACAAAGGTGTCTTTATGTTAAAACACTACTGCCTTATCAACTTCGCTTTGAAAACAGCTGAATTTTGCCTTTCTCATTTGGCTTCTACCTTCTCTCCCTTGCTGTGTTCTTTCTACTTCTCTCCCTAGACCCCTGCTTAATTGTTCTGAATGACACATGGTCTCATGTGGCTGTTAGAAACAAAAAACAAAACAGTACAAGAAATTTTACATGCTTCACATTATCCTCCAGTAGTTTGAATTTTATAAGTTCTTCCCTTCATGAACTACCCAGTTTCCTAACATCTTATACTCATGTATCCCATCAGATTATTCTAATATTAAGAAACAGTCCTCTTTCCTGAAGAATTATAAATCTGACTTCAAAAATGATGGGTTTTGTCATTCAATATTTATCTCTTAAAGGAGAAGTTAATAATGAAGTTAGAGTTATGAGAAAAGGATTTGACATAATTGAATTTCATTGAAAAAAAAAGTAGTCTTCAACTTATTTAACACTGACTGTATTGATACAAGCAAAATATTAATTCATTAACATTACTATAGAATAGAAATACTCAAGAATATTCTAGAACTTTTTTCAGTTTCATTTCTCTTTCTACTTTCCAGAACATGCTAAATTATATAGTCTAATTTTGACCTCCAAATGTGAAATTATCATTAATATCTTCACGCTATCCTTTATTATTTTAACACACACACAAGTCAAAAGCAACTCATTTACTAAAATAAATAGAAATTCATTTGGAAAAGTACTAATACATATGGGTGATGCCATTTTTTATCTCTTTATATTCAATGAACCAGTAAATGTACTCTCTTTACTTTTTTTTCTTAGCACCTAATGCAGTTAATTTTGGAGTGCTATAAATAAAAGTCACTGCTTTCTGTGATACAAGCACAGAAAATAATTGTATCCCAAAAGACTAAATTTAAGGTGTTGCTCAAATAGATTGAAAGATTTTGGGTTTTCTAATGACCGAAACATTCTTCTTGTACTAAGTGTAGGATTTTGGAACTAACTTTGACAGGGATTTTCATCTCCCAAATATTTTCAATCTAAACTCAGTAAGAGCAGGTCTAAACAAATGTATACGGTTTCAAAATTGAGTGTTTTTGAAAAGTGCTTCAATCACTTTTGGATTTAGAAAAACGAATTTAAATCTCTTGATTCCAGGGGAAACTGTCTTCATCCCTTCAAATATATATCATGAAAAATAAAGACCAAGAAAAGGCAAATAAAAACAAATAAATTGCTCTAATAAATTACAAGGCTCTTATAATATGCGGAAAATTGTGTGAATGACCTTCAGAGTTTTATCACTCAGCAGAACAATTTACGTGGCAGACCAGAGTAGCTGCCAGTGAGGAAAAGGACAAAAGGATGAAAAGTGAGGCTTTTCCAAATATGACATATCAGGTAGAGACTGTTAACTGCAGTACAGGATAATATTCCTAAAAGACAGTTTGCTATCATGTATGAAAAGCCTAGAAATAGGAACATACCCACTCGTCTAGTGATTTCACCTTTAAAAATGAGAATTTTTTTTCCTAAAAAGAATACAAACCAGGGTTAGGGTCAAAAATTTACTCCTGAATGCATTATTTGTGAAAGAAAAAGAGTAAAATAATTAAATAGTCAAAAATAGATTATTCATTAATTAAATTTTGGAAATGTATTGCATAGAATGATTTAATGTCATGAGCAATAAATTCTTTCAAATGTGAAATAAAAATGCAATTAAATCAGTAGATACGATGTGGCAATTGTACATGTAAGTCAGTTATATGATATCTTTGTATGGCGAAATTATAGGGTTCAATTATTTCTGCAGTTTCCATGGGAAATCTTGAATTGATTGAACATACATATTATATTTACAATAGGATTGCACACTGATGAAATATTCTTTTTTTCTAGCATTACTAGTATGTATAGAGCTGCATGGCCCTAGAGAAGGAATATTTATCAAGTAGCTACATTAGGCAGCAGACAAAGGCATTTTATAAAGACCTATGTTGGTGTGGGGGCCTGTGCACATGTGGGTGTAGAAATTACATATCTATGTATATGCATATATGTACATACATATATAACTTTTTATAATATTGATACTTTTTTCCCAGTAGCCAAGTGCTTATTTTACAAAACATTCTCATCATTTACCTCATCTATTTTAATCCCAAACATAATCCTAAGAAGAAAATGATATTATCCCTGCTTGACAGAATGCTCATTAAATTGTATCATGTATTTATTTCTAATCTTTGTGAAATAATAAAAGATAAATAATGCTACTCAAAAAGTACAAATATATAGAAAGTGAAGTTCAGAAAGTTTAAAAAAAAAAAAAAACAAAGTTTTAGAAATTTCCGAGGGCCACACAACTCTAATAGTCCTCAGGAATTGGAGCCAGGATCTCTCTGACTTTATAATTCAATATGACTATCAAATTTTTACAGAGAGGAAATTGAAAGCAAGGAAAGATAGAGAGAAACTCTAGGTCACACAGTAATTGAAAAAATGCAAACCAAGGTAACATGCCTCTATATTATCAGAAGGCAGAGTCAGTTCTAATGTGGTCCTTTATGAATGGTGTTAAAATCAAAGATATCCAAACCCCCATTCTTCAGTCAACCTCAACTCTCACCAAATCTTCCATCCCTCAGGGCAGAAAGAACATGTTTAGATAATCAAACTAACTGCTGACAAATAGAGTTTTATGTTTGCTAGCCAAATGTCTTATCTTCTGTGAATTTCATTTTCCTTCCTTCAAAAAATGATACCTACTTCATAGAAGTGGGAGCGTATAGAGATTTGCAAAAGGCATAGTGCACAGCACAGAAGAAAAAACAACCAATAAAATTATTTGTCCCTGCACGTTGCCTTTGCCATCACTAGCAGCATTTCTTATTCCCCATTTGTGAATCCTACTTATGCTGAAATGCTCTGCTTTTTAGAGATAATCTTGGTTTTTGCAATGTCTTTTGAAATATATGCATACATGTATTTTAAACACAGATGCTCCTTAACTTACATAGGGATCACATACCAATAAACACATTATAAGTTGAAAATATCATAAGCCAAAAATGCATTTAACCTAAACTATCAAACATTATAGCTTAATCTAATCTATCTTAAATATGCTCAGAACACTTACTTTAGCCTACATTTGGGGAAAACCATCTAACATAAATCTTCTTTTATAAAGTGTTTACTATCCCATTTAATTATATTGTGGTGCAAATGAAAAATAGAATGGTTATGTCTGAACTCACTAGTTACTTACACAGGAGAAAGGACACTGGGCCTGAGGAACATTTGAAACACTGAACACAAAGCTGAATGGTAAGGATGCTACAGCCTCAAAGTCATCAACTTCTCTCAATTCTCATCAATTTTTCTGAAAAGGCTCAAGTATAGCTGATGAAAGGTACTGGGGCATTGACACTTGATGGTTTAGCAGGCCTAGTGTTCTTTAGGAAGATAGCAAGTTTTGAATTACAGCTTCTCCTTTTCATTGTTATCCAAAAAAAGTTGGCAGCACAGCATCCTGTAGAGTATTGGTCATTTAGCTTCATGATCATGCAGCTACCTGGGAGCTGTGCTTTGCTGCTGTGGCCCAGCATCTTGAGACAGTTTTTTTGCTGCATACCACTAGCCTGGGGGAAAAAAATCAGAATTCAAAATTTGAAGTACGAGTTATACTAACTGCATACACTTTCACACCATCATAAAGCTGAAAAATTATTGAGTCAGACCATCATAAATAGAGGACTGTCTGTAATAAATATGCACAAATATGTGCTTATATACTTGTACATAATGAATAAAAAAATTTCTCAACAAGAACTTTACTCAATAACTGGTTTATAGCTAAATACGATTATCAAATTTTTATAGAGCTAGCGCACCTACACCAAAGAAAATTTTTACACCAGAGAAAAACAAAATCAAGTAGGAAATAACCTTTCTAATAAGAATTTATTTATTAATACAATAATCTTAGCTAAAGACTTACAAATATGTGGACAAACTTCCATCAAATTGTAACTCAACTTAGTAGATATAGTACCAAGAGATGATGTGGTGTCACGATATAGATTTTCAGTGTTGTCCATGGTTCTTGGCGGCTCATAACTCTGCGATCCTTGGTATTATGTTGCAGTGTGTTAGCCCTCAGAAGCAGGCCTCCTGAAATGGGATCTCTCTCCTTTCTCCTTGCATCTCCCCCAGGCAGGACTATAATGTGACTATTCTTCAAAGACTGTACTCCAGACAGGCTCCTACCCCATACTCCAGAGGAAGGAAAGCTATACAGTGAGGCCAGGCAGAATCTGAACAGACAGGCTTCACTGGAGGTAGATTATGTGCTTTTTGTCTAATCTCATTTCTGCATGGCTGCCAATCATGCCTATGTAATGAAGTCTCTATAAAAAATGCAAGAGGACTGGGTTTGGACAGCATCCCAATAGCAGAACACAAGGAGCTTCTGGAGGATGTCACACCCAGGGAGAGGAATGGTAGTTCTTCAGCCCTCCCCCCATCCCCTGAATTCCCTGTGCATTTCTTCATCTGTATCCTTTTCCTTTGCAATAAATTGGTAAACAGAAGTGTTCCCCTGAGTTCTATGAGCTGCACTAGCAAATTAATCAAACTCAAAGAGAGAGGGGGGTCATGGGAGCCCCAATTTGAAGCTGGTTTGTCAGAAGCATGGGAGGCCTGCACTTGTACTTGCTGCTAGGGGGGCACGATATGGGGCCATCTCAGGGACTGAGCCCTCTCCGTATGGGACCTGATTATGTCTGGGTAGATAATGTCTGAACTAATTTAGAGAACACCCAGCTGTTGTCTACTGCTTGGTGTGAGTAGAAACCCACATTTGGTCACAGAAGTCCTCGTTTGTGCTAATGGTTGTAGAGTTGAGTGGAAAGGACAGTTTGGGTAGTGTTTTTCCCAAGATAACGATAAATCAGTAACATTAACCATGACCTCAGTCATAACCAGAAAGCTATTACCAAATGTTTAACCTACCAGACATTATGTTAAGCATCTACTACATATTATCGTGATTCATCCTCATTAAACCTTTGAAATAAGTAGCACTAGACCATACAGACAATTGAGTTCTAGAGAAATGAATTAATTGGATTCAATCTCATGTCTGTCTGACTCTAATGGCCAGACCTGTAAGTGCAAACGTGGTGCTTCCTGTTTGAATTAATTTCCTTTTATCAATAAAAGAGAAGTAATTACATTTCACGGGACTGTTGAGATGATTAAATGTGTCAGATCATATGAAAGGTCTGTAATACTAGGTTAACTCTCAATAAACTAGTGGGAAACAACAAAAGAAATATGTAGTAACGTAAGATAAGAGTGGTCAGAATCACTCCCTGTGCTTTAGTCTTCCCTTTATAAGTTCGGTAAGTTAACAAAGCAACTGGATGGTCCAGTGATTTACAAAGAACTGAAACAAACGGAGAGGAGCTTGGACACAGAGATAGTAAAGATGTTGCAAAAAACTGAATGAGATTAAGAAAAAAGATATAACAATATTGTTAAAAGTGCACCTCTGAAGAATGATAGAAAACAATAGAGTTATTTAGCATTGAGACCAAAATAAAACTTAGTATCTCTCCTTAGGCATAAAAAAGTTTCATGTGATATGTAAAATTATTATTCTTTTTTCCACTGAGAATGAAAAAGTTGCAGTTAAATTGAATAAGAACTATTTAGTTAATGTGAAACCTGTTTTGCTAAAAACTAGAGCAAGTTAATGGAAGAGGTCTTAGAAACATTCTTTTAAGGCTCTAAGGATCAAATAGATAACTATCTCCCTGAGATGAATTAGGCTCAGTGCTCTCTAGGCAGGAGAATAAATTTGAGGCCATCCGAAGCTCAATATGTAGTGATTTGCATTCTGCCAATGTACAGAATTGTCTTACTTCTCAGATCTATTTTGTTGAAAATCTGATATTTTATATAATTAAGAGAAATCCTTCACAAATTAAAGCATTTTAAATAAGCCACTCGGCTTTAAGATTCTACCAAATACTGCTTCAGTTGAAATAACTCCTACAGGAGAAGATAAAATAATGATTCCATTTTACCGTCTTTTAAAATCAGCGATAATGGCTTGTAATTATAGAGTACCTTCTTCTGTGGAGCTTAATGTGTTTTGCAGACATTGCCTCATTAATCCTCTTACCTTCCTTTTAAGGTAGGTATCATGGCCCTCATTATACAGATGGAGAACCTGAGGCACAGAGAAGTTAATTGATTTGCCCAAGGTCACACAGCAAGTAAGCGACAAGGCTATGACTTCCGACTCACCATCTAATGCCTTGCACATCAGACCATTCAGTTTTTCCCACTGGAGAGAAATAATCCATTCATTTTTATCAAACTTCAACTCCAGACTGCTAAATACCTTGGGGCAAAGTTACAGAGTGCAATTTCACACCACAGTATTGGCAACACTGTCAATTCACACAGAGGAGCTCTCTTACCGCACTGCAAGGTTACTAACAAAAATAGAGAAGAAAAGAGGTCTAAAAATGGCTCTCTGAGATGTCTGAGTTGGTGCTGCTGACATCTCACACTATCCTTTTCAAACAACCAGCAGCATAAAAACCTGCAAACTTCAGGTATCAAATTCTAATGATTATAAATGTTTTGAAAACATTTGAAAGGTGATAAAACAAAAGCCCTAACTGGGTCATAGTGAAAGTGTTTTACGGATGTGGTTTATTTATTTATGCGTGTGTATTTTTATTGATTTGTCTTAGACACACACACTTCTCTATCTGGTCTTTGGAAAACATCCATAAAACAGTACCCTCGTCCAAATAAGACAAACAGCACTTAAAAAGTTATCACTTTAAAACAACGGCAAGACATTACATGAAACCACTGCGTAATGTGCCCAGTAAATCGCTGATTGTGTAAAACCTGAAGGAAGATGTTCCAGGCACGAAGGTTGTCTGGTTTTTTGATATCCCAATATTCCATTCAAGCGAGCAGCACAGAATGCCATTTTCTTGGTGGATGAAGATGCAATAACACCATTCAGTGGTCCATTTGCGCTGCTTAGTACAAATGGGAGAAACTCAGAGAGTGCCAAAATGAAGCTTTCATCGTTCCAAGGAAGCCTCAGAAGATTATTGTCATTAATGATTTTTTTCCTCTGAAGCATAACCAAGCAAAAGCTATAGAAATTCTTAGTTGATTTAATGTTTTGAAGACACTGCAAAGTGTTCGTGAAAGTGAAACAATAACAAGAACCCTTTGCCATGAAATGACACTGTGGTTTAATTAGGGAAGGGCCTCCTTCATGCAATTCTCACAGATTTCCAGTGGGTTATAATATTAGTTAATTCCTGCAGGCACTAAAAAAACAATTGTTGCCTGCTTGTGTAGGCAACAGGGGTGATAGAGCTCGTTAACTGGATTATGCCTTCATGTTCTGAGACATTTTGTCATATCACTCTTGAGCTTGGGACCTTCTAACACTTAATGTAAGGTCAAAGATGTCTATTATTTGCCTCCTAAGAAAAAGATTGAAATAAGCATCTCAACAATTTCCTCTCTTCGAAAGTAATTTCAGTGAAACTAGGAATTGTGTTACTGTTCATTGGTGAATATCATAAGCTTACAACAAACATTTCCATAGACGTTTGTAAACCAAATAAATAAAATGAAAAAGTCCGTTACAAAGTCATACCAACATCTGGGTGCATATATCTCTGAAATGTATTTTACATTCTTACTACAAGTGAAATATGCCGTACTTTCCGGGGTTCCTAGAAGAAAGTTGTTTCCAAATTTGTGCCAGCTTGTCATTAATTTTTCCAAGACTCGTAGTATTTAAGAGCCAAACAAGCAGAGTATTATGTAATTATATGTAATTTTCACAGGTTATTATATCACTTGTTTGTGCCTCGAGTTTCTTCCATAATAATAATAATACTATTTTTATTGTCATTATTATTATATCTATCTCTTATGGTTATTATAAAGATTAATTAGTTTATATATATAGAACTCATAAAGAATCCTTGAAAAATTTTAAGTGCTACATGTATTAACTATGACTAGTTAATAACAAGAGATCTGCTGGATCTTTCTTCAAGTGATGTCGTCAAGTCAGAATTAGAGTTTATTATCGGTAACGTTGCTGTAATAGGTGTGGAGGGAGCATGAGACCCTCTCCCTTTTAAAGCTTCTGGCTTCATTCTGCTCACCCAAATAACAGGAAACAATACATCTCACATGATGAATAAATTCCAAATTTTATGTAAAATATAGCTGTGTGAAGTCTCTAAGTCTTCTGGTTTCCTGTAAATTTAGACCATTGTATATGTCAAAAGAAGGAAAACTAGGCCTGGGTTAGGGAATACATCAACTGAGATTCTTGGCAAACACATCCGTCAAAGTACTCTTCAGAACTTGTACTCACTAGACTTGCACACCTCTTCTCCCTTTTGGTTGCTGTGATTGGGTCATAGACAGAGGACTTCAGCCTAGAACATGTGTGACTACTATCGTGTCCCCCAGAGAACCATTTACATGCAAAATGATGTTTTTTCTCTTATAACCATTGGATTGAAATGGTTCCAGCTGGTTCTCAAGATTAGAGGTGTGTATTAGAAGAACTATCAGTGTAGGGGGGAATATTTTCAACTTTTAAAATAACCAATATCCATTGTTTGTAGCAAAAGCATAAGGGAAAAACAAAACATGAAAGAAAAGACCAGGAAAGAAAGGAAGAAGGCAAGGCAAGGTAAGGGGATGTGTGGGGAGGCGGCATCTTTCACTCTCTCACGTGATGAAATGAAAGGCTGCTCTCTGCGTTTATTCTAACACCTTACCTACTGTACTTTCCTGGCACCAAACCACCTTTTGATGCTACAACGTCCACAGCTGCTCAATATCCTCGCAACGTCCTTTCCAGACTGATGCTTTGCTGATCTCAAAATGAAGCCATGATCTGAAAGACAAGCCCTTAGTTGCTCTGTAATCTCTTTCTGTTATCTTTCACGTGGAATCCAACAGGCAATTCTATAGATTCTGCCTATACAATATGTTCTCAATAAAATCACTTCTCACAGTCTTCATTGTTACGTCTTTAACCCAAACTCCAGGCCAACAATCTAATTAATCTCTGTTTCTGTTCCTGCCTTCCTCCAATCTGTTCTACTCATATCAAAAGTGACTTCCAATTAGCGAAACATGTCCAGTAGCTTCCCTTCACTTTCAAAATAAATCTCTACCCCTTTATTCCAGAGCAGGAAGCCTAACAGTGTCTAACCCTGCCTAACTTTCATAGTTAACCCCACCACACTGAGGTACCCATAGAGACTTTCTTTGCTTTTTGAATAGTCCAAGTGATTTCTGTCCCAAGCCATTAGGATTTGTTGTTTCTTCCTCTTGAAATATTTTTTCCCTACAATCATTGCATGACTTTGAGATTTCAGACTCAGATTAAATTCTACCTCCTCATCTGTGTCTTCTGATGTCATCCACGTTCTCCTTTTGTTTTCTTCATTATTATTTTATACATTTGTTAACATTTTTAATTTCTCTTTTTCTTGGATAGGTAAGTTTTCTTTCTGGTTTTCACTACTCTGTTTTTCAGGACTTTGACAGATAGCATGCTCTAACTAAATATTTGTTGGAGGAGAAAGTAGATAAATAAGTGAAGAGAAAAAAAATCAGGAATCAAGTAAAGCTAGGGGCATATTAAAGATCATCCTGTCTAAATCTCTTATTCTAGGTTTGGAACAATAGAACGATGCGCCCAAAATAACAAACAAAGATAACATTCTATGTGTATCTAGAATCCTGGATTGTTGGCACTCAGGTTATCACCATTTCTATTAGCCATAATTGCCTCCCAAAGTCACAAATATTGTGATAGAAACACAATAGTGTAACAAATAAATCATATAACTGCCATAAAAAGAGAAATAAGAAACTCATATAAATTAATTCATTAGACTTTCAAAACTTAGCCTGCCTGGGAAGCCCATTAGATCCCACTGCATCTATTATATATACTTCTCCTTATTTTTTCAACTCTCATGTTTATATTTCTCTAAACTTAGAAATTGTTCATTTTGTAAAAGCTTAAAAATATAGCAATTAAAAAATAAAAAAATACTAAAAATATAGTATGAGTATATAATAGTAAGATAATTATCATGGTAAAATTAAGAAAATAAGCATATAGGGAGATAAGAAAGTGGGAATGGAATCTGGGACTAGTTTTAAGTGACATGAACAAAACTCTGAAAGAGTGGTTTATAAAAAATGTTTGATATTTTTGATTATTTTTTTAGATTTATTGTTGGGGATTCATTGAAGGTATAAGAAACCAGGTTTCACTGATTGCATTTGTTAGGTAAAGTCCTTAGTTTTTATTACTACAACTTAACTGTCTCAAATATTTTAGATAATATTTTGCTCATATTTCACTATTAAAAGCATATAATTAAACTCAGCCAATCTGTATTAGTCACATTCATAATTGAACATTGATAATCTTCCTAATTTTATTCTAATTGTTTTGAGGTTTGAATTGCCAAGAATTCATTGCTTTTAACATTGTGTGTAGCGTGTTGTAGATTTGAATTGAAGACGACATTCTTTTCTGTCCTCTAAACACAATCTCAGTCCCTCTTGATCTAGTCAATTTCAAGTGTTTAATACACACTTTATGAAGGCTTGTAAAACAGCCTAATGGCCAAGGGTGGTAAAAATGTGAGGCCGAAATGGCATATGCCTTATAATGTTTGTAAAATATGGCTAAAGATTCATCTAGCAGCCTGGGATGTCTTTTTTTTAAAAGACCATCTAACTGGGAAGTAAACAGGCTCACAATTTGAGGCAAGAACTTTTTTAATTTTAACTTTTTTTTTTATTACACCAGCTATTTACAAAAAGGCTCTTCATTCTGCCTTCTCTTTTACAATTTATGCAGTATGCATCAGGAAGATCTCCCAGGGGGGATTTTCAGGATTATTCATTCTTTGAATAATGGCTTGTATTCTGGCTTCAAAGAAATGCAGTAGGAGTGGGAAGAAAAACATTTTCATTTCCAAAGAAATGTTCTGAACTTCCCAGGGGACACCGAGAAAAGATTCTCTTGAACCGGTGGAACACCTGACAGTCACTTAAGTGGCTCCGTGCATTCACAGGAACAAATGATTTTCCCTCCTCCCCACATCCTAGTTTTATGTATAAGAGCAACTCGGTACTCAAATAATGCATAATCTTACTGATAGTACAGGGAATTCGCTAATAGGGAAAGAAAAGAAAAAGGGAGACAATGTCATCCGCAGAAAAGCAAAGCGCTCCCTCGTGGTAGGATAAGGTTTCATTCAGCCTGATCTGAACGGAAAGACTTTCCACCCTTTCCTGCATAGAGACAGTTTTGCTTTTCAATAGGAGCTGCAGAAACAATGGCGTTTTGATAAAAAGCAAATATATTTTGATCAGCACTAAATTCAGGGCACCACTCTTCTGTTACTTATCATGAATCTGGCAACATCTTTTTGGCCAAAGAAAAGTATATTCAATTCAATAAAAAGTAAACGGTTTAAGCATGCAACCACCATGCACTTAAGTCAGCTTTGTAAGTAAGTAAAACTCCTTTGTTTTTACTAATGGGTTTGTGAATTTTTTTAAATTTGAATGTAATGGCATGATTATATACTATACTGTCATCCTATGCATAAATCTTGACGTTAGATGAGGTAAAGATTTTATAGAACTATTAGAATTTTCACATATAAATAATGGATACTAAGTCCAAGCACATTAGTTAAGTAGTGATTGTGGAGTGGAATCTAAAATGTTTCATGATTCTTTTCATGATCCTCAATATTTTTATTGAAAATCATAGTCTCAGGGGATGACATCTTTAACAAAAGCGGTTTTTTTTCTTTTAATCATAGGATAGTTTCCTATTCTCAAGAGCTTTTTTTTCTAAATAAATATATAAGTGATTCTTTTAAAATTTACCCCCCGGTTGTTTGCATATTCCTCATTAGCATCTAGATATTTAAATTTTCTTTAAGTCGTCAAGAACTTGTGAATCCATTCAGTCATTTATTCATTGTATGTAACAATCAGTTTAACAACTCATTGGGAATCTGCAACGTGCCAAATCCTGCTTTTGGTGTGGGAAATTCAGCACAAATAAAGCTGATGCAGAAGCATTGTAGAGAATTTAAGAATGTGTCATGATTCAGTTAGTATTTAAAGGATGGTCTGGCTACTATGAAGATTGACCTGAGAAGAAACAAAAAAGCTGCAAGAAGACTAGAAAAAAAAACATCTTTTCCCGTGAGGGTCAACATGATAGGGAGTTTTAACCTAGTAATGGGGAAGCAACGAATAGTGAATGGGCAGCATGAACCTAACACAGCTGGACAGGGAGACAGAAGCAGGTAGAACGTTTCTATCATGATTTCCGGCAGTTTATTGACTAAGATAGGTTAACCGGAGAGGAAACTAGTTGTAGAGAAATGAGTTCAATTTTAGATGTGTTGAGCTGTTGTTATTGTTTGGCAAAAGGAAAGAATCACTTAAAAAAAAATTAGACACATAATCATGAGGCTCAATGACTATGTTCTGTATATACTTTCTTTGTGATTCACTGAGATTTATTTTGTAGCAGAGGTTATGAAAATGGATAAGGTATCTGAGAATGATTCAAGAGAAAAAATAGTAATATGAAAGTCAAATCCAATGTGAGCATCATATAAAAGTGATTAAAAAACATAAAGTAGATAGCAAAAGAGTAGGATACAGAAAAGTGTGATATTGTTTCCTGCATAGAGAAATGCATCTAGGAAAGTGTCTAGTATTGTCCAATGGTAAGGAGAATCTAAAAATATTAAACTAAACAAATAAATAATGAAGCCTGTGTTGAAATAAACAGAGGCTCCTGAGAGCAAAGTTTCTTCTTTATAAATTGATGCACAACAGGGATGACAGCCTGTATCTAGACCTAATCAATTAGTTAAGAGCTCTTGAAAATTCTGGCAACTGGAATTACATAAGTACAATGTCCGTAACCCAGCAAATATTGAGAGAATTACTTACCTTACATCTAAGTTTATATCATCATTTATTACAAATTAACAGCACTGATAGACATTGCATTAGCAGTCAGTTAAAGTAGTTAAAGTTTATATTTGGCATCATATGTGCTGTTTAGTTATATCATCAATACAATTAGAAATTTAGTTTTGAGATTTAATTTGAAGGGCTTCCATTCATTCTTATTTAACTTGGCTTCATTAGATTTGGCTTCATTCTAAACAGTATGCTCCTTCAGTCATCCACTGTATTCCCCATGCCACTACATTTAGCTATTTCAACCAACAGATTTTATCATCATGACATTATTCCTGTCATATAATCAATGTATACATATTTGGGGGTGATTGTTATAGGATGACATCAGGAACATCAAATCTACATTGTTCCAAACAACAGTACAGATATTTAGGGCTGTGAGAATTAAGAGAGCACATGTAATATAAAATGTGAAAGAGGAAGAAAGAGTTGTCTGGGACCATATATTGAATTTAGATGCATAGACACTAATAAATGCTGATTAGCACAAAGAAAAAAAAAAGGAAAAGAAAACAGATCTGTGCATAATTTTCCTGTTATTTACCACCACAGAGAAGCAAAAAGTACTGACTGGATCTGCATGTAGCCTCACAGACCTCAGATTGGACTCTCCTGAAAAAAATCACATCAATAACAAAGTATTAGTTTGCTAAGGTTGCAATAACAAAATACTTTAGACTGGGTGGCCAAAATGACAAAAAATTATTTTCTTGCCATTCTGGAAATCAGTGGTCCAAAATCAAAGAGCCAGCAGAGTCAGTTTGCTCTGAGGCCTCTCACCTTGGCTTACAGAGGGCAGCCCTCTTGCTTCCTCTTCATGTGGTCTTGTGTCTATGCATGCGTCCTTGGTGTCTCTGTTTCCAGATTTCCTGTTCTTATTAGAAAAGAAGTCAGATGGGATGAGGACATATCCTAGTGGCTTTATTTTATCCCAATTTCATCTTTAAAGGCCTTATCTTTCAATAAGGTCACATTCTGAGGAGGTACTAGAGGACAGCCTAAGGGCTTAAACATATGAATTATGGATTGACACAATTCAGCACATAACAGGTACGAGGATTGATAACAAAATATGAAGCTGCAGAAATGAGAGAGAGAATTACAGGAAGAAAAGAGAGGGAGGAAAGGGAGAGAAGAGAGAGAGAAGGAAGCAGAAGAGGGGAGAGAGAGAGTGAGAATGAATAATGGCTTATAAACAGAGGTAAAAGACTGAGGGTACTTAAGATATAAACCTACATGTTTGGCCGGGCACAGTGGTTCATGCTTGTAATCTTAGCACTCTGGGAGGCCAAGGCAGGAAGATCCCTTGAGCTCAGGAGCTGCAGATCAGCCTGAGAAAGAGTGAGACCCCTGTCTGTACTAAAAATACCAAAAAAAAAGAAAAAAGAAAAAAATAGGGCATTGTGGTAGGCACCTGTAGTCCCCAACACTTGGTAGGCTGAGACAGGAGGATCCCTTGAATCTAGGGGTTTGCCGTGAGGTGGGCAGATGCCATGACACTCTAGCCTAGACAACAAAGTGAAACTGTGTCTCAGAAAGTAAATAAATAAATTGACATCTTTTAGTTTTCTATTTTATAACCTCTTATAACACAACGCATGAACAGGCTTGCTACATTCCCAAGGCCAAAAAGCAGCTCTCGCCATACCTAGCTCCTGTTTTTGGCCTTAGATAAAACAGAGTTAAAAATTCTCTGGATTGTCCTATGAGTTTTAAAATATTCTGAAACTTTTCTAAAGAGATGCCATTTGAAAATATTATTAATGTCTGTATCCTCCTAAAATACCGAAGTTCACTCCTGATCTTAATTCTTTCCATTACCAAAACAAGCAAACAGTATTTGTTATACTGTTTTGAAATTTCTCTTTGAATGTCTTTTATAGTCTCTTCTTGAAATTTATTTCTCCTCCATATCTTCCCATCCTATACCCTCCAGTTAATTTTCCCATCTCCGTGACGATTAACTCTTTGTTTCTCTTCATTCCCCTTAGAATTACATCCCTGAGAGCGTCATCCTCAAGTCTCATGCCTTTGATACTCGATTACTGATTTGGTCTGAATTACTCTCTCAGTATTTCAATTTTTTTTTCCTTGTGTTACCCACAAAGAATGTGACTTCTCCCAAGGAGCTAAGTTAACTGATTGGATAGCACTTCATAGTATAGGGCAGTGCCTGTGACTCAAAGGAGTAGGGTGCTGGCCCCACATGCTGGAGGTGGTGGGTTCAAACCCAGTCCTGGCCAAAAACTGGAAAAAACAAAACAACAACATAAAACTCAATACTATATTTAAATTAAACTTACCTTCTCTGTTATAAACCTGTATTGCTCCCTGTGTTACTTTTTTTTTTTTTTTTTACACAGAGTCTCACTCAGTTACCCTGGGGTTGAGTGCCGTGGCATTATTGTTCACAGCAACCCCAAACTCTTGGGCTCAAGTGATTCTCTTGCCTCAGCCTCCAGAGTAGGTGGGACTGCAGGTGCCTGCCACATGCCCAGCTATTTATAGAAACAGAGTCTCACTCTTGCTCAGGCTGGTCTCAAACTCTAAGCTCAAGTGATCTGCCCGCCTCTGCCTCCCAGAGTGCTAGGATTACAGGCATGAGCCACCACGCCTGGCTGTGTTATTTGTTTTTATTTTGAATTCAAAAAATTTAAGGAGTACAAGTGGTTTTGGTCATAGAGATGAATTGCATCATGTGGAAGTCAGGGCATTACTTTTGCTTGATAAGCATTCCATGTATCTAATAGGCTCAGGCAAAGGGACCCATTGAGAAATCATCATCCCAAGAGTTTTCCACTCTCTTTGATATTAGGATAAAACTCAAACTCCTGACTGCTGTGCTGTCCACAAGAACATACACATGTCCTTGACCTTCATCTCCGACAATATATCCTGTCATGTTTCCAATCTTTTATTATGTTTCATGTATACTGGGGATCTTCTTGTCCTTTAAAAAAGTACACTGACCTCTTTCTAGTCTCACCATATTTGCTCTTGCCCTGACCTTTACTATTGCTCAAATTTTTTAGATGACTTATTCATTCTCAACATTCAGGTATCAGCTCAAATGTCTCTCATTAGTAAGGCTTCTGCTCAAATGTCACCTCCTCAAAGGATTCCTTCTTAACCATGATATCCAAGTTAAGTTCCCCCATGCCATCACCATTTGCCACTCTCTGTACCTTTGCCTGCTTTATTTTATTTATAAAATGTATCCTTTTTGAATATTATGAGACTTGATCTGCTTTGCTCATTAAAATCTAATTCTGTAACTCTATTTTTCACATTGCTAAAATAGTCTTTAATGGTCTGCAACATAATACTGACATTTTTAGCAGGTATGTAACCCCTTATAATGTAGCCCCATCTACCTCACTGTCTAGCTTCAGTTAATTTCCATCTTTCCATATCTCAAACACATTCACATTATTACTGTAGTTGTTCAAGGTCAAGGTTCCTGCTTGTCCCATACATAAAAAAAAATTCTGTTTACTTTATTAATCTCAAGATTTTCATCCAAAATTGAATGCATGGGTGGAGGTACAGAATGAAGGAACTAATTTTCTTCTAAGTTAGCCTGAAGGATTTCAGGTAATCTGTGAAGGTAATATGGGTAAGGTATGGCATATATTAACTATTGCATAATAAATGCTCAATAAAGCTAGCTATGATTACCACAACCACTTCATCCCTGTGTAATTCTGTTAGAGATAAAATTCAGACAGTTAATATGGTGACTGTAACTTTCAAACAGCTTATCTTCTCAAAAAGGGCAATTTTGTCATTGTTAGTACCACACATTAAAATTTTCTCAAATTTATTGTAATTTCATGTCTTCTCTATAGTGGCAAAGTGTCAAAAGTATAAGTTTGGAATGTGAAAAGTGTATTTTTTAAATATTACATTTCAAGCCAGAATGCATTCTAATTTACAATATGTTTATTTAGATTTTTTCTGTCATCATGAAGATATTTAACTGTAATCTCAGGAATGCGTATGCATAAGGAAATTCAATATGATTTATTCTTAAATTTTTTTACACAGTATACAACTAGAGTCTTACTCATTAAAAAATTGATTAAGTAACTTTGATTTTTTATATGATAATATGAAAAATAAATATTATCTTAAAAGTGTAATTACTACACCTAATATACTAGGACTATAATTTATAGTTACTATGAAAGCGCAAAAGGAGTATTAGAGCCATTTCACGTAATACCTCGCATGACTCAATATATTATTAAAAGCAGAACACAAATATAAGGTAATAAAACTTGAGTCTACAAGTGGACTCACGTATCACTTTGCACTTACGTGATGCAGTGAACTAATGGCGATCATATTTCTCTTCTGTTTAATAAAAGCAGGAATTAGCCATCACGTAGTTACTAACCTAATGGACTGTAGCTGTCTAGCACAACTGGACTATTGTGTTAGCGTCCATAACAAAGTATTGAAAAGTTCATTCCAAAACTATGTAAGCAAAATAGCCTATTAATTTCCATGTCAGTATACAATTGGATACGTATTAATAGAATCTTAAGGCAGATGGTATTTTAAAAAATGATTACACATGAAAAATCTCTTATATGTAGTATAGAAAAAGTTGGAACATATCCATTTCTATAATGTAAAAGACTGTAAAATTTGACTCATACATTTTGGAGGTACCTTTAACGTCATTCAGTTCACTATTATACTAATTTTCAGAATTCTAACACAAAATCATGAAAGGTTATCACTCATTCTTTCTTGAAAACCTTCCACTAATAACTAACTTAGTATGTCATCTGTGATTCCATTCTTTCAAATCAAAACAAACACCCCTTTAATTATAAAAAGTCTCATTTTTGGCTGAATAAAAATGTTCCTTCTATTCTCCCGTCTAGAGTGATGTATCAGTCATTCTCCTTTTCCCCAGCGCAGTTCCTTTTTGCTCTGATGGTTGGTGTCATGCTGTAATTGCTTCTAAGTGCTTCTAGAGCCTACAGTCATTTACTTCTTGCCTCTCTTCCCAGGCTCAATGTCATTCTGGTTTTTGTCCTGTGGAAGTGCTCAAAGTTGATCTGGTTGATGTAGTCCAGGAAAGAAAACAATACAACAAAGCAACTTGAATACTGGAGTGAGACAGGGTACATTCCCAGAACCAACAAACATGAGTCTAAACAGAGCACATTTAAATCAGTCTCCAAGCCCGTTCCATTCTAGCCTATAATCTGCAGTCAAAATTTAACATGAATACCTCTAATAATGAGAGCATTTCTGCCCCTAAAATAATTATAATTATTTCTATTTTCAGACAATGAATGAACCTTTGAATAATTATTTCTATTTTCAGACAATGAATGAACCTTTGAAGACTTCAGCTTTACTAGAAATCAGATATTCTTTGGTTTTCATATTTAGTCTTGCTTAGATATTTTTAGATCTACCTTATGGTTTGGATGGAATTTCTTTCACCTGACTAATGATCAAACACTTAAAGATACTCATGCATTGTCTTAAACTCCCAACTCTCAGATATGCATTTTTTTTTCTTATTCTAAATATTGTACTACAATGTGCACAATCTAAGTTTGCAGAAAGAATTTGGTCCTCAATCATACCTACATTTGGCTTATGGTTTGATCAAATTATTAGTCAGTTCATACAGACGACATTGCTTTTCATTTATGTCCTGCTTCTCTATAGTTTCACATTTTCTCAGCATCAAATTATGGAGGTCTAGAGATTTAAGACTAGAAGGAGGGCTTAGAAAAATGGACAAAGGAGACTTAGATCTACTTCTAGTCCTGTAAGAATTAGACACAGCATGATCACAGACCCTAAACAAAAGAACCATTTTGATAAGCACTCCACATAATGGGTCACTCCTAGAGCAGAGAATACACAAGAGCATTTTTAAAATTAGCTTCTATGGAGAGCAGGTCATCAGGTGGCAGGGCCCTCTGCAGCCTGGGGAGCACTCAGAGAATGGACCCCCAACTAGTTCTCCCTCTTTCCCAAAACAACGATATTCCTTTCTTTCTTCACGCTCCCTCTGCCAGGAACCACTAGCTCCTTCTTTGTCTAGTTAATCTTTAAGAACTATGCATAAATCCATATGATCTTTCCCTTTTTACTTCTTAAGAAGAAGTTAAGCAGAAACCATTAACAGGATGATCTGTTTTTGATAAAGTTATTTACATTTTCCAGTCATATTGTAAGACCCAAAATATGTTTTTTGTCTATGCTACTTGCCCATAATCAATCCTGCAGAGATACTGTGAAATAAAGCTGACTTTGTACTTGGTGTTGGCTCCGCCATCAGCTGAGTCAGACCTCCCATCCCATCTTTCATCTCTGTGCTGTCTCTTGTGTGATATTTCCCTCAATCTCCATGGCTTCCACTCTGGGTCATTCCCTTTGTCCTGCTGGGCTTGTGAAAACTTCTGCCCACGGGCCACTGGTGCCAAACAGTTAGGACATAGCACAGACATAAATTCCATCTTCCCAAGCCCCCTTGCCCACAGGGTAGAAAAAGCTGTGTATAAACTCCTGCCCAAAAAGGCCAGATGGGCTACCCACTCAGGAACCCCTCTCTTTGCCTCTGAGGCCTTAGCTCTCTTCTCTTCTTATCTATCAATAAACTTTATCCTTTCTCATTACCTGGGTGGACCACAGATTCATTCTTTGAATCTCAGAGACTATGGTCTTGGCAGACAGATTCCAGTTATAATATGGCAAAGAAAAAAAAATGTGAAGTTAGGCTACAAATGTCTTACATTAAGTAAACTCTAATTGAATTCTTCTGGTTCCCTTTGACCTAGCCCAGTTCACCAGGGGTAAGTTTGTGGTGCCGTGATTCAACTGGTGGTACACGTCCTGTCAGCTCTGATGTCAAGATGTCTGGGTTTGAATCTTTCCCACGTACTGTTTGAGTGATCAAGGATATGCTTTGTACATTCAATATCTTAAATGGAAAATGGGAATTAAAATAGTAACTGCATCAATGAAAGAAGAGAAAAGCAACTCAAAGCAACCTGAGCTATGTGAAGTTTATTGGCCCAGAGAGACTCGGGTGTGGGCCTCCAGGCATCTTCTTCCACCTGTACCTGGGGCACTGGTTCCTGACTGGCTTCTCCATCCACCATCTTTGTGTTCCAGGGATTTGTGATACAAAGAAAAATGCATAGGCGACCAAAATCTCATGTCATAATAACATAAATTCTTGGTAAACAATGCAGAAACTGCCTCTTCTTTTCCTTCAATGGACTCTGCATTTCACGGCAAATTCAAGCTACACTATGGGGAGGCAATCCTCAAATTTGGCTCCAATAAAACCTCTACTAATATGAATTTTGCCCATCTTCTTCTTTTTGGTCAATAATAGTTTATTTTAAAGATGTAATTAAAGAAAACTTGTAAAGTCCTTACTGCCCTGTTTGACACTGTCAACTGGAAAGAAACATTAAGGTTCATACATTGGGAAGAAGAGCTTTTTTTTTCCCCCATCCCCCCTCTCACAAAGGGTTTCGGGCTGTAGCTGGCCATTCTGACCGGATAGGAAACCGAGCATGGGGCAGGAGTTAAGAGTATGTCCTTTGGCTCGGCGCCTGTGGCTCAATTGGCTAAGGCGCCAGCCACGTACACCTAAGGTGGCGGGTTCAAATCCCCAGCCTGGGCCCGCCAAAGAACAATGATGGCTGCAACCAAAAAAATGGCCGGGTGTTGTGGCGGGCACCTGTGGTCCCAGCTACTTGGGAGGTGGAGGCAGGAGAATCGCTTGAGCCCAGGAGTTGAAGGTTGCTATGAGCTGTGATGCCATGGCACTCTACCCAGGGGGATAGCTTGAGGCTCCTTCTCAAAAAAAAAAAAAAAAAAAAAAAAAAAGAGTATGTCCTTTGAGGGAGTGACTACTGGAACAGGAATTTATGCTAAGCAGGGGTCCCTAAGTCTACATATAACATAAGCTATAGGAGGATTCATAAATATTTATGAAAGGAGAAACATGTGCATGGCAATTGACTTTCATGGTACTTCATGGGATCCTTGTTCACAGGATGGCAGCATCAGCAGCATGGTCTGAGGGTGGAATTTTTAACCTTTTGTTATTAAAAGTGGAGTCTACACTCCAAACTGGCCAGAACCACTCCATAGTTGGTGGTTGCTCATATTGACAAAAAAAAAAAGCTGTAGTCTGTAAAATAATATAAAGAGGTTTTTTCTGGACCAAATTTCATGACCCAAAGCCATGCCTGAGAATCCTTGAGCAAGTGGACACGGGGCAGTGGGGTGACAGGTTGACTTTATGTTTTAGGGCGACAGGGATTACAGGTGAATTGATAAATCAAAACATGAAAACAATACATTGATTTGACCCCCAGAGGTGGGACATCTGGAAGTGGGGGAGCTTACAGGTTACAGGTGGGTTTAAAGATTCTTTAACTGTCGATTGGCTGAAAGAGTTGTTAGGGCGAAAGAAAGCAGACCTAACTCCAATTTGTTGTTACTCTTATTCCTGAGTATCAGTGGAGAGGCAAAGCAGGCCTGACTCCATTCTGTTGTTTTGTTACATTTTATTGCTTTTAAAAAACTACGGTTCCACTTGCCTCCCCACCCATTGCATGGTAATTTTGCAGTGTACCTGGTTAGAACTGTTAGAATTATTAGGATTGTGTAAAAAGTCACTACCCTCATGACAACAACTCTTGTGATTATGTTAAGGTGGTCTTCATAGCATCCATATATGATATTGAAATGTTAAAAGAAGAAACTTGACTCCATTTTACTATTTGCTCCCTTTTACCTTCAGAACTAGTTCCTCTTGTTTGCCTTCCCATTGTGTAACTGTAAATGCATTTGCTTGTGATTGTGACCCTAGTGTTTGTCACTTTTTATGATCATGTCCTTTAAGACTCTTACCTGTAAGTTCCCCTCCCTTCATTTCTCCCCAGGACATTGTGGTTTATACCTATTTTGTAAGGAAGAAAAATCCCTTATAGTTGTCGTGATCATAACATTGTGTAAAATGACTAACTGTCCTACCCTCCTGATTCCCCTACCCATTTAACTGTTATTTTTGCTTCTGTAATAATGCTTACTTGCCCCCTGGAAAAGTTTTACCCTCTAAAAACCAGAGCCACAGACAACACAGGGCTGCTCTCAGAAACCCCATGTTGGGACACTGAGGCAGTTGCTGGCCAGCCCTTCAATAAAAGGACTCCTATTTAAATTCAACCTGTCTGGTGGTGTGGTCTTTGAGAGATTCCTGGATGTAACAGAGTTAGACTCTGTCTAAATGACCAGGAGTCAGTGAAAAGGAATGCTTAAGATAAAGGTCGGTTAGTTAGAGACAAACTACAACAGTCTCAAGTGGTTTGTGATGCATGTAGAGACTTGCAGGTAGGTCTTCTATAGCCTTAGGCCTGTTAGTGATTCACAAAGAGCATCTCTAAGAAGTGGAGAGATGTTCTTTCCACTGATTATAGGGCCTAGAACTTCCTTTGGGGGACATTTACTTTAGAAAATTTAAATTGTATTTTTTCCCCTTTACGATGTAAATTGACTCCCAACTGCTTGCTAGTTTCAGGGCCCAGAAATGTCTTTCTCAAAGGCTGTAAGGCCATCTCTTTGAAATGCAGTATGAAGAAAGATAGTGCACCTTCTTTCTCAGTCTCTATGGGATTGTAGTAACCTAACTTCAGTTAGGGACAAACACTGATGCCTTAATCATGTTGACCAACTCCCAGTACTTTTCCACTTGTGTACCCCAACCCTTAAACTCCCCATCTCTTGTTTCAGCAGAGTTAAGTTCAATCTTTCTTTTTTATTGCAATAGTCTTGTTTAAAATCTCCATTGCCTATCTAACATAATCTGCAATGCAGTTTTTCTTTAACAACTCCTAACCAAAAGAAATCATATTCTTTATATTTGCTAAATAAAACCATTAATATAGAATTCAAATATAAGCTTAACCAGGGTATTTTTTATAGGATTCCAACGTGTCTGGGCATATCTAAACGACTGATTGAATATGTCTATTTCAAAACTATTTGCTCAAGCTAAGCTGCTTCTTGGGAAAAGAATTATTCTAAGGAAAGAGGGAGAATGACTCTGAATCTGGATGCCATAGCAACACCCTTGTCTTGTGGAGCAGGGGCCATTTTGAGCGCATGATGGCTCAGTTCACACTGACCTCAGACTCAGCTGCTGTTGCCTCTTGTTTGAGTCCTAAAGAGAGGCAACTGCAAATAAAATTGATAGAACTGCTTCACAACAATTCTGTAAGATTCTGAAACATCCTTGAGAGTCAAGGATATGAAATAGAAATAAGACAAAAGTGTTTTTTTCACTTTAATAGAAACAACAGCGTGACCCAGGTGAGGATGTCAACTGATTAGCTGCATGAGTGGTAGTTGTTGTCAGAGCTCAAAAGCCTGTCCACAGAGTAGGATATTCTGGGAACATCAATACGGTGGAATTTTGGTTGCATTAACAAGAGGCAGAACTACAGACAAGTCCATAAACATGGCATAATACCTTGACTTTGAATGTATCTAAAGCTTCTCTATTATATATCAAAACAAAGAGATAGATGCAGACAGCTGAAAAACCAACCTCTAGATATCACCTTTTCACTAAACAGGTTGTTTCTTGAGATATTTTCTTCAATTCCTAGAAATAATTCACTGAATATTTTCTGGGACACTTCAGTGATCTTCTGCTATCCCTCGTGTGTGACTGACTCTCCCCACTGTTATAGTCACGACAGTTCAGTGGTGGTGTGCATGGCTGTAACCTGAAATACTCGTATGCTTAGGTAACTTTAATGCCCGCTCCATGTTAAGAGATTGGCTTAATAAATGTTATGTTGCAAAACATTATCTTAACCTTATTCTTTAACTTGAATCTAGGATTGTTTTCAAGAATAAATTTAATAATTTTCGTAGAAATGTGAAATCTTTGATGGTTTCATGACACTAACATATTACAGAGTGGAATGTAAATATGTAGCAGTAATTTATCATTCCTTTTAACTAAAATTTTACTTTTTTTATTTTTTTAAGAACCAGTTAAGATGCTTCGGTAAAAAAATCACTCGCACAGAGTTGTTTGCCTCAGCAAAGAGAAAATCACAGAAGGCTCCTGTTTATAACTGCCATTGATAAATTATACTATTCATTTTGAGATATATATAAAGTGTGTGTGTATATATATATATATATATATATACACATTTATGCTTTTATAAACTAAATTTCAGCCATTGATCCATTTTTAAAAGTTTCCATATAAAGCAACATGATAGAAAATTAACAAAAGAAACTTATCACACATATTCAATAATGTGCAAATGGTATGACAATTTATAAGCTGAAGTGAATTGCACCCTGGACAACATTTGAAAAATGTCTAATTACTGTCCTGGCGCCCGTAGCTCAGTGGTTAGGGCACTGGCCACATATAACAAGGCAAGCGGGTTCTAACCCAGCCCGGACGTGCTAAACGAAACAACTGCAACAAAAATATAGTCGGATTGTGCGGTGGGTGCCTGTTGTCCCAGCTACTTGGGAGCTGAGGCAAGAGAATCGCTCAAGGTCAAGAGTTTGCAGGTGCTAAGAGTAGTGACGCCACAGCACTCTACCGAGGGCGACATAGAGTGACTCTGTCTCAAAAAAAAAAAAAAGAAAAAAAAGCATTCTAATTACTAAGTTAATTTCAAGATCTATAGATATCACATAGTATTTTAAAATGAAAAATTTTTATATATCTGTTGATAAAATTACATAAATTCTTTATTCACTTGCTAAAACCCAACCCTCCTGATGACATTTGATGGATCAAGGGGCCATCAATGATTTTTAAACCACTATTTGAGTAACAAACATTAGGATTTAAAACTTGAGTTTCTAAACTTCTTGAAAATATCATGATTATGATAATTTCTTTCATACTTTATCAATGTAACTGATGTCATATTTGATACCGTATAATTTAACATTCCTAATCCTGCACTGTTGCCTCAATACGCATCTTCAGAGTATTGATAAAATTGAAAAATTCATTCGGCTACACTGAAGTAAAACATACACTTTAGAAGATATCAAATACTTGTTCAATTTTTAACACCAAAATTTCTGCTGTCAAGCTAATCATAAACATTATACTGATGTTCAATTTTCATGTCCTCAAATTTTAAAAAGATTACAAGTATTTTATATGGTCTATCACATCTGGAAGATGTTCAAAAATTTTGTAAAATTGAGGCAGACAATTGTCTAGATTCAGCAAGCATTTACTAAATACCTCTATAGTGCCAGGCTGCAAGGAATACATTCAAATAGGACAAGTTTCTTGCTTTACATTTAAATATATTTAAAAATTTTAAATTTTTATCTGTGTCATTTTAGATTTTATGCTGATATCAATGCTGATTTTATGGATTATTAAATATGTGCTCATAGAACAAGAAACAAAGTACAAGTTGTTAATACTAATCATTATTTTTTATAGTAGATAAAAAAAAGCCAGTCTCATGTTTGGGAAACCTGAATTTTACCCTTCAAATTATTTCAACAAACATTCATGGATATCATTGTTTCTTACAAAAGGCTGCAAGATACAAAACTATGAAATGATTCATTTTTATTCTGTTTTTGAGATGATTAGAACTTGTGAAGATTACGAGGCTTAGTCCAAACTGTAGGTAGTGGCAAAGCCCTAATACATGTAGAAGTTTTAGTTTAGTTTAGTTTTGTTTGTTAAATTTAATTCCACAATGATTTTATAACAGGGGAGAGAAATGAAATATTCTTTGAGCCCTGGATGGTTTGAATTAAAAGGCACATTCAAGGGCAGTACCTGTGGCTCAAGGAGTAGGGCACCAGCACCATATACTGGGGGTGAAGGGTTCAAGCCCAGCCTCCGCCAAAACTGCAAAAAAAAAAATAAAGGCACATTCAATTGTGTAATGCAATTTGTATTTGAAAAAAAAAAAGGGGGGGATAAGAAAATGTTGCTAGGACAAGCTCAGCACAAGCTATAAGCATGTGCTTATTACTAAATAAGCACATGCCAGAGATAAATATTGCATCAATTATTCTATGAATCAATTTTGAATCTAGAAGAATCCAATGGAATTTGGAAGTGAGAATATAGTCATTTTCATTAAAAAGTAGAAGTGCTTAAGAAACAATGAAAAGTACTATTTTAAATATTATTCATTAGAGTAAAATTAACAAAACAGAAAGATAAATAAATAACAATATTTGACTCAATACACATGATGGCAGAAAAATATAGTATATATTTCTGTGCTATATGAACAGTTGTATAAGTGAGAAACATTCCTTATTTCTTTCATTAAAATTCATTCTGAGAATTATTTTTATTACCTATTTATTTTCACATTTTCAGAACATGTTTTTAAAATAATCTTTAGCACAAAAAACTTCAAACCTAAGACTTATGGACAGACCTATCGTCACTACATTAAATGCAAGTTATTGAACATATTTGAAAATAATTCATATCATAAATAAATGTCAGAATGCTTAACAAAGAACAATCCGTGGTCTTTTGTGATGATGATTTATAGATTGTTGTCTGAATTATGGTACTACAGTGTTTCTCATACTTTTGTGTTTTTTATGTTTTTAAGCCCTAAAGAGCTTTTCTAGTATTTTTTACTAATTGCTTCTCCCATGGAAATTTAATATTACATATATACTATGTATCTGTTTATGTACTATGGCCCTCAGGAGGACCACAAACCTCCATAAGAAACAATTTCTTTTTTCCTTTCTGATAACAAATTTTCTTTCCTTTAGAGCAAGATTGTCCCAGTTCAGAGTACATATTTTATGGTAATCGGTTTTTAAAAATTCAGAAATTTGGAAAAATGTATCTGGATGATTGTATAATCACTCGAAATTCACAACTGCAGTCTAGTTAAGCACTCAGTTAATTCAGCATACTCTAAATATATATTCCATCATGTGTTTACATATTTGTTATACAATTGGCATTTTTCCCAGTTCTAGAACTTGAGATGAGATTTATGTTGATTAATACTACTGTCGTTTACTAGACTAAATCTCTGTTACTCTGAGAAAATAAGAATTCATAAAAACATATGCATATTAAAGTCAAGGTTTCATGAGAAAAAACAGAAAATTATTGTTTTTTCTTTCATCCAAGAGAAAACATGAACATTTAATGGAACTCATTCTTCATAAGCTCACTTTGTGAATGTAAACATACTCTTACTTCTGAATTCGAATGTGTGAAGTTCAATGCAAATGTATGTAAATCTATTATTTCTTGAAGATTTATAATATCTTACATGCATATATATGCTACCAGTGACAATAAGAGCTTCAGAAAATGAGCTCAAGAAAAAAAATAACATATAATTAATACTTTTTTTTTCATGTTTTAAGCATGGCTATAATTAGAAATACAGTGTATATCTCCTCTTCTACAGAATAAGTCTGTTGAAATCAAAATAAAGACCTCATAGTTTAATTTCCAGATACTAATTATTCCAGATAAGAAATATGAATCCAGATATAAATGGGATTTCTCTCGTGTCCAACACTTTACAATTCCCTTTATAGCACATATTCTCCTTGGTCCACAGTAGGTGGTTTAAGATGCAAATTTGTAGTAAGAGGAAGACATGATGGGGTTGTAAATGATATAATAGATGGGTTCCTCTTGAACAATGGCTATTTTACTAACTAAAGTGCATATAATTTTAAAAAATTAAATAAGATTGGGCAGCGCCTGTGGCTCAGTGAGTAGGGCGCTGGCCCCATATATCGAGGGTGTCAGGTTCAAACTCAGCCCTGGATGAACTGCAACAACAAAAAAATACCTGGGTGTTGTGGTGGGTACCTGTAGTCCCAGCTACTTGAGAGGCTGAGGCTAGAGAATCACCTAGGCCCAAGAGCTGGAGGTTGCTGTGAGCTGTGATGCCACAGTACTGTACCCAGGGTGATAATGTGAGACTCTGTCTCTAAAAAAAAAAAAAAAAATTAAATAAGATCTCAATGTTTTCAAAATGTTTAATTACATATATAATGTTTGTATCTGTTGCTTAATAAAACCAGCAGCAAACACACAACACCCTACTTATACACATGCTACCAAACATATACAAGAAAAATACTCAATTGTAAAAACTGTACCTATAATAGAAGGCATGAAAATTAATATTTGAGCCATTCCAGTATTCCTTATTCCTGAAATTTTACAATAACATTATTTACTATTTCACTTAATACTTACAACCTGATAAAGTAAAATTATTAGAATTATTATATGCTTTGTATATACAAAAATTAAGTCCTAGAGAAGTTATCTTAGACATGTTATTAAACTGAAGGAATTGCTTGCTATTTCAAAGTTTGACTGATTCAAATGTTTGTGAAAAGTATCTTTCACTTCAACAGGAAAAATATGTCACTATAAATAAATCATTAAGGTCAACCTTGGTCTAAATGTGTATCTTTGTACATAAATGTAATTCCTCCTAATCAAAATGGTACATATAATTGCTATGGAAAATCATAAAATTTACCATAATGTTTCTAGAAATTTTTTATGAACTGTCCTAGAACTCCAGGCAAATGGAATAAAATTTGCTTAGAAATAAAAACAAAAGCAAAAAAATAAAAAAGCCAAACAAAACCCAAATATAGCTATTTCAAATAAAGTTAATAATACACAGTATTGGAAAAACCCTTCAGTACAATAAGACAACATATTAGAAACATGAGCAAATCAGATGAACACAAAGGCAACAAATACACATGAGAAATACATCTCAAAACGTATTGAAATGATAGCCTCATTAGTGTGAGAGGCAATTTAAAATAACAATAATACTTTGTGACCTGGGTCATTCTCTGGTGTATGTAAACCATGGAATACTATTCAGTCATTAAAATAATGGAGACTTTACATCTTTTGTATTACCTGGATGGAGATGGAATATGTTCTTAGTAAAGCATCACAAGAATGGAGGAGCAAGAATCCAATGAACTCATTTTTAAATTGAAGGCAGTAGATGGCCTAATACATGGTGGGAGTAGGGGATTGAGGGCCCCCCATATATGGCACACCTCTTTGGGGGGACATAATTACAAAAGAGACTTTACCTAACACATGTAATCAGTGTAATTCTTTGTACCCTCAATGAATCCCAAATAAATAAAATAAAATAACAATGATCATTTTTGCTGGGACAGTGACTCTGCTCTCATAATATTAACAAAAACCCGTCACTTGATTAGCTGTTTGTATGTGATTTCGTTGTGAGTATTAAGACACTGTCAAATCTTGCTGATGGAAATGTAAAGCCCAACAGCCAAAGGTATTCAGCCGTACTGGTTGTACCTGTCAAAATTTAGATGTACATGATCTGTGCCTCTAGCAATTATTCATGTAGACATATATCTTATAAATAATCCTGGGTATAATAAGCAAAGGAAATTCACTAAAATAAATAAATGACTATGTTCAATGGGTTTAAGGGTGGTGGTTGCAGCATTCATTGTTGTAGAAAGGCAGGATAGAATATGTTATGGTATAAAATGCTGTACTAGAGTTAAATCAAGAAAGTAAGCACCCGGAACAGGAAAAAAATAATAACGGTTAATTTTATAAAAGCTAATCGGCTAATAGCATCTATAATTTCATTTCTATTTTATAAACTTATGAACATAAACAAATCTAAACATGTTGAAAAATGTCCAGATCAGGGGTCCTCAAAGTTTTTAAACAGGGGACCAGTTCACTGTTCCTCAGACCGTTGGAGGGCTGGACTGTGGGCCCCAGGACAAGGCAGCGCTGGCAAAAACACCCGGCCGTCTGGATAAATGTCCTAGGCGTGCTGCATGTGACCTGTGGGCGGTAGTTTGAGGACGCCTGGTCCAGAGGGATGCCTATCAAATTATTTACATTATATTCATGAGAGAGCAGGGGGTTAATTTTGGAAAAATTGAGGCTAATGATTTTTTCTTTACATATTTCTACATTTGTAGATGTTTTTAACTTTATCAAAAATCAATATAATTATAAATACATTTTTGAATAACAAATTAAAATACACGTCAAGTTTTTTTTTTTTTTCATGTAAGAAAATAACTGCAGGAGAATTCTGTAAGCTGACTACCTAAGGGACTGTAACAAACTAGTTAGTATATGGATGTGGTCAACATAAGGAACTAGACCTATCTGCTCTACTGAGACACACATGTGGTTCATGTCCAGTCTGTGAAAGTTAGGTCAACTGAAGCAGGGGTTAGTGCAGGGAGGTGGTCAACTCTGGAGCTTCCACTTTATATTTTTAATTTATTGATAATGCATTGTTTACAGATTTAGGGGGGCAGCATTGAATGCTCCTAGGCTGAAGATATCTGTAATGAAAATAGGTTCAACAAGCCATTAAAAATAAGAAGGAGGAAGGGTATGTCCCTAACAGGAACTTCAAAAATAATACCTTGGCACAGTGCCTGTAGCACAGTAGCTAAAGCGCCAACCACATACATCAGAGTTGGTGGGTTCAAATCCTGCCGGGGCCTGTCAAACAACAACGACAATTGCAACCAAAAAAATAGCCAGGCTTTGTGGCAGGCGCCTGTGGTCTCAGCTACTTGGGAGGCTAAGGCAAGAGAATCGCTTGAGCCCAAGACTGTGAGGTTGCTGTGAGCTGTGACATCACAGCACTCTGCCGAGAGTGACATACTGAGACTCTGTCTCAAGGAAAAAAAAATACTACCTTCTTTATATAACAATAACTTTAATCTATCTTAGATTAAATTGCAATGATTAGTTCCACAGTTCTATTCAATTTGACTCTTGACTGGTCATGTTATTAAAATCTAACTATTGTTCAACAAGCACTTCTAAAACTGACTTTTACATTTAGTTAGTGATAATTAAATTAAATGTTAATGCTTTAGCATTTTACTCTATGAATCAAATACATATATAACTAGTACATTGTTTTTTATATCAATTAAATTTGTTATGAGGATTCCTAAAAAGTTACAAAATAATACATTGTACATCATATCCTGGGAATTAATCTTCCAATGCATTTGCCACTTTGTATTCTTTGACTTAGGTATTGTTACCTCTCTTTTCCTCACCTCAACCCCGGTAACCATTGCTTTATTCTCTGACTCTGTTTATTTAATCTTTTTTTTTATTTTAAGATTCCAAATATGAGTGAGATCGTATTATATTTTTGGTTTTGTATTTGGATTGTTTCAATAACCTTAATGCTCTGTGGGTCTATTCATGTGGTGGACAATGGCAAAATCTCCTCCTTTTTAAATATATATAAAACGTGTGTGTGTGAGACGCTTTATCTACTAGTCCATTGACAGGCACTTAGGTTCTTTCCATATCTTTGTGATTGTGACTAGTACTACAACAAACAGGGGAATGCTGGTACTGTTATAAGGTGGTGACATTATTCCCTTTGCATATTTTACACAGGAGAGCTAATGTACAATGTAAGGACTGTAGTTAGTAATAATGCACTGTACTCAGAATTTTTGCTAAATAAGTAAATTATAGTTGCTCTTGTTGAAGGGGAAAAATTGGGTAACTATTGGATATGATGAATATGCAAATTTATTTCACTATAGTAATCATTGTACTATAAATATGTAACTCATATCAATTTCACCAAAATAAATAAATCTCTTAACAGTTTCAAGTGTCAATATATGAGTGGAATGTGTGTGTAAAAGAGAGTACATTACATACTTTCAAATTTTAGTTATTTTAATAAGCCATAGTTTTATACAATTCAAACTGTAATTCATCTTATAGTATACATTGATATTAAATCACAGCTCTTAGGTTTTTTTTTATTTCATTATCCAGAAATGACCAGATTTACATACAGAAACATTTAGCGAAACTTATCCACATGAAATCTGAAAGGATTTAACTTGAAACAATTTGTTTGATATATTTTATTCTTGAGAAAATTTATCAAACATCATATGTTTAGAAAATTAAATATCTGCATTAAACTTAACGTGTGTTTTTCTGTGTGGGCTTTAAAAAACCCAGACATAATTTTGTACTCAAACTAAATGTGTGCACAGACCCAATTTAATTCATTTTAGGTGAAATTATAAATTGTAGTTAAAAACTATTGTTTAAATTAGACTAGGTTAGATTTGCCCTATGTCAGTAAGCATGATACGCGTTCTGTCTTTTCAACACTTTTTTACTCTCCTCATAAACGGTTTCACTGTTGCCTTTTTCTTTAATACACATTAAAGGAAAATATTTTCCTTACTGGCCTCAGCACAGGAAATTTGAATGCTAGGACTCTGCCAAGATTTTATTCATAATAACATCATATTGTCTCGGATGTGCTTACAGTATTAACAACGTGCCATAAAACAAGTTATAGCTCACAGGCTTAAAATCCATTCCCTGTGCAACACACCTGCTGATGACTCACTTTCCAATAATGTAATTTTCAGGGTTATTTGATTTCCAATATTGGACATTTTATATTGGATCCATCTTTTAATCAGAGCACATGCCATGTCATATCTATGAATTGTGACCAGTAAGTGTTTGCATATTAATCCTTCAGAACTCAAAACACATTTCCTCATGAATGAGTAGTTCAGTTTGAGGATATTGAACACACAAAATCCCTTTTTGAGCTATAACGTGGCTAAAACAATCATGCAAATTATGTTAACACAAGTTTTCTTTCCTGAGACTAGAAAAATTAGGTAAAGTTGCTAAGAAGTAAAGGAAAGAAAAAGGGCAAAGAAAAATTTAAAAATTTCCGACCTTTGTCTTGGTCTTTAATCCTGTCTCTTTCACCTATTTGCTATGAGAGTTTGAGAGAATTACTTAAATTTCTTGCCTGAGTTATATACATGGATTTATTAATACTATATTGTTTGTACCTAGGATTCTAAATGCATCATGATGTGCATCCCTGAAGTTTTTAGATCTTCATTTTCTACTCTACATGTTTTCTTCATAAAAGCAAATTTTAATAAAATCAACTATGTAGAAATACAAGAAGTTCACTGGCTTTGTAGATTTCATGATTTAGGGATTTTTGTTTTTGGTAAGCTTGATGCATTGTTTATTAAAGATATGGTATGTATCAAAACAAAAAGAAAAGTATGTCTTCTGCCTTCTTGGAAGTTTGTTGTTCGGGGCTAATCATAGCTGGACACATTATTTCCTCCTGACATAATTGATAAGTCAAGAGGTGGGATGTGGAGACAATGGTGGCACACAAAGACCCTCGTAATGAAAATTCAAAAATTTATTAGCCTGCCAAGCATTTTCAGAACTCTTATATAGGAACTATCACTATATAGGAAAATCAGCCAGTGTGATTTTCATTCTTCCTCTAAGTATGATCCTAAACTCAAATCATCATCCTCATCATAAACATTATCATCTACGAGTCTGAAATTACTTGAATATCACACAATAGTGTTTGGAAAATGAGAGTCAACATAATGAAGAATATGTTTTTAAAAACAAACAAACATAAATCTTGCAACAATTGGGAAACTGGCTTATCTTGGCTAAAAACACCTTGAATAGGATATTCCTTTTATTTGTTGTTTCAGCATGCTAACACACAAAGTAAGTCTTACTGTGGCTGTTTACTGTTGCCTCTGTTTTTTTCATACATCACATCTCTGACTAATAGGCGAGCACAAAGAGATTGATTAAAAAAATAGGTGTTAATAAGAGTGATATGTGCAACTCTTGAATGAGACCGAATCTTACAGGGTAAATGGCCTATGGCAGGATCTGTAGATAGTTGTTATTTTGACTGCAGCATGCACCAAATACCATACAATGACATAAGGTGTACATCCCAAGGTTGTTTTATAATACGAAATGCTCCATTAAAATCATTTACTCTGAAACAGAAACCGTCTACCTTTGTAAGATTTTATACTCATTCTGAAGTGAATACATTTCCAACACAGTGTTTTCTCCAATTATCAGTGCAGTATATCTTTCTATTTGCTTTCTTTTTTGTATTCCATCATCTTTTATGCTTATTCTGGAAATTGGAGCTTGCAAAATGCATAGTGCATTATACTAACAAATTATAGTTAACAATAAAGACTTTTTGGCAGCATTGTAGTCATTTTAAGTTTTCCTTAGAATCAATAAGATGAGAGGAGAAGCTCAATCACTCGTAAGCATTTTCCGTTCTACAACAATAAATACTGTGACTACATAAACAGAATCAGGTTTGGGCCATAAAAAGGAAATGTTTCCTTGTTGTTTGTTGTTTTTGTCACTTTTTAAAGGTGACTTTCCTCTTCGGATTCTTATTATCATTACTCAGATTTTACACATTCTAGACATTCAATAAATGCTGCTTTTTGATGAGGACAAGAGATTTTGTAAAGAATGTCAAACAGATTAGAGAGCCTCTTCTCACTGAGAAAACTTGAAACAGAAATCTATATGCTAGTAGCTCTGGTTTGAAAGGAAAATAATCCCCCAGATCTTATGGAAAAGGTTTGGACTGCAATTTGTCACATCCTATCAGCCTTTATAGATTTTCCTGTTGACATACTGTCATTGATAATGTTAGAAGATGTATTTGCTCACGTTCTTTAATAAAAATAAATGAAATATCAAGATTTCAGGATTCAAGATACGGCTTTGCCGTGGTTATAATTTACACAAAGATGAATAAAGTCGTCTTTATCACTGGGGTCACCAAGTGGCTAAAGGGAGTACCTCCCAGGTGACCAGAATGATACTCAGCAATGAGGTATGCAGCATTTTTTTTCCTATGACGAGTTCACAAACTTCATTATCATACCTCATACGATGACAACTCTGATGGCTGTTCCAGAAAAAAAGTTCCAAAATTGCTTAGAGGTGGGGGGACGAGGTGCTGGCATTGGGGCGTAGCTTCCCAGCAGGAGTATCTCCACAGTGACTGTAGTGATAGTCAACAATGAGCGTGTTTTCTAGGATGAGTTCGCAGACTTAATTGTCCGAAACTGCATAGTCAAGGCAAATTTTATGTACACATACAGTAGATATTTAGATACATTAATGGTTATTTCACATTATTCAAGCTCTTGTGACATGACTATTTCTGAAGTTTCATGCTAGATATATGCAGGAAGTATATTTATATATCAATATTAATTGTTGACCTGTTAAGAAATTATACATAGTGTTTCTATAATGGTAAAACACTAAAAATATCTGTGATGCATTAAAATGAAACATTCACTTATGGCGTGTATGACAATATTATCATAAAATCTTAATTTGAACTTTAAATGATAATATTCATCAACACCATAAGAAATAAGGGTGGCACCTATGACTTAAAGGAGTAGGGCACTGACCCCATATGCCTGCGGAGGTGGTGGGTTCAAGCCCAGCCCCAGCAAAAAAAAAAAAAAAAAAAGAAAAACTGAAAAAAAAATCATAAAAAATATTCACCAAAATTGACTTCTGGTCTTTTGGCATTAAATTTTCTCCCCAGAAACTAAATTTTGTCCATCTTTCACGATAATAAACATTAAAACTCTGTTATTAAATATTGGCTCCTCCTTGCTCCATGAGGTTTTTCAAACCATCAATGTATTAAAATTTAACATTTTTAGTTTAATAATATCTTCATTTATTCCATATTGACTGGTTCATTGTTTTGCTACTTACAATCATTTTCAATTGTCTCTCAGAAAGGACTGACTATATTTATGTCTCCTCAAGATGTCACTTTCTTTCTCTATCAGACCAGATCTCTTGAGAAATTAATCAGTATCTATGTTCTTGTTTCCCCAGATCCTCCACAGTGGTCTGGCATCGGTCACCACCACCCTTCTGAAACAGCTATCACCAAATTTACTGATGACTTAGAGCTGAAACTGAAGGAACTCTTTTTAGATTTCATTTAACTTTTACATTCTGAAGTCTTATAGCCTTTGACTCAATTATTTTGAGTCAGAGAGTGCCTGTGCAAAAAACACTTGTATTATTACTTGTACATAAATTAATTCTTTAACTTTTTGGATTTTCATTTTTGTCATAGGTACAATTAGGATAATGAGCACCACAAATTGGGTGCTTTTGGTGATTAAATGAGATATTTATAGAGAAATAATTTATACAT
>CAUYQV010139862.1:0-64959 GCA_963574575.1 Galagoides demidoff | reverse complement strand
ATGTTTTTGTGTGTATATCTCACCCCCATTGTGGGGCCTTGGCATTTTTTTAACCGGGACCTTGTTTTAAACCAATTATTTAAATTTTGTCTGTTATATTTTTTTTTTTTTTTTTTTTTTTTTTTTTTTTTTTACCATTTCTGGAAGTGACCAACTAACAACTAACCCTTATGAAAGAGCTGTAAGTGTAGTAATAGTGCAGATTGGGCACTACCACTGGTGGGTACACAAAGTTACCAGTAAGGTCTGTGAGCTTTTTGCTGTGGGCTCTGTATCCTTGCTTTCTTTTACCCAACCCTAGGTAGTCTGCCTATTCTGCTACCTCTCCACCTCTCAATAAGACAACAGAAATGCTAGAGAAACTGCTCGATATCTGATTTGTATTCTCTTCCACTGTATAAACTGTGGGCCCAAAGAATTTGTGTCATTTTGAAGTGTGGGATGGGGCAATAGGGTCAAAGTGTGACCATTTCTCTTATCCTTCAAATACAGTTTTATTTGGTTCTGTGGTCTATGTATCTGTCTGAGGATTTTCCACGTTTGGGGAGCACAAAGGTGTTTTCTGTATATAGCTTCTAGTTAAATTTTTATTTTGGGGTAGTAAAGGTTGGGACTTCCTATTTTGCCATCTTGCTGACGTATCTCTTTGTAAATTCTTTAAGCATTTGGTAGAAATTACCACTGAAATAATATAGTCCTAGAAACTTATGTTTTGGAAGTTTTAAATTATTGAATTTTTTATCTATTCAGTCTTCTTGATAGTTGTAGGGCTATTGACATTATCTGTTTCATTGGGTGAGTTATGGTAGTTTGTGTTTTTTCAGAAATTGATCCATTTCATCTAATTTTATTTAAAATTTATGTGTAGAATTATTCATAGTATTCCCTTATAAGACCTTTGACGTCTATAGGGTTTGTAGTAAAATACCATTATGTCATTCTTGCTACTGGCAATTTGTATCCTCTCACTTTTTTCCTTTTTCTGTCTCTTACATGGCTGGTTTTATTTATATTTTTAAGTGGGATCTTTGTTTTATTAATTTTTTTCTATTGTTTTTCTTTTTTTCATTTCATTGATTTTTGCTCCTATCTTTATTATTTTCTTCTTTCTGCTTGCTTTGAGCTTATTTTGTTCTTTGTTATCTGAGTTCTTGAAGACGGGGCTTAGATTATTAATTTGAGAATGCTCTTTAATGTTAGCATTTGGTGCTATAAATTTTCTTCAGTACTGTGTTATCTGTGTACCACACATTTTGATTTGTTGTATTTTCATTTTCATTCAGTTCATTTAACTTTTTAAATTGCCCTCAAGTCTTCCTCTTCAAGCCATTTAGAAGTATTTAATTTAGCTTCCTGTGTTTGGAGATTTTCCTGTTTTCTTCCTATTACTAATTCCTAGTTTGATTTCTTTATGGTCAGAGAACATACTCTGCATGATTCTTTTGAATTTGTTGAAGTGGTTGGGGTTCTTTTTCTTTGTTTGTTGGTCCAAGATATGATCAGTTTTGGTATATGTTCCACAGGAACTTGAAAAGAATGTGTATTCTATTGTTGAGAAGAATGTTCTACAAATGCAGTTTAGATCCTGCTGTTTGATAAGCTTTCTATGTCTTTGATGATTTTACTGTTTAGTTCTGTCGGTTGTTGAGATGATGCAAAAGTCACCAATCGTAATGGTACATTTGTCTCCTTTTTCTTTAAGTTCAGTTTTTGTTTTACATTTTTTTCAGCCCTATTATTTGGTACATGCACATTATGGATTACTGTCTTCTAGGTAGATTGATCCTTTTTTTTTTTTTTTTTTGGCTGGGGACGGGATTGAACCCGCCACCTCTGGTGTATGGGACCAGCACCCTACTCCTTTGAGCCACAGGTGCCACCCAGTAGATTGATCCTTTTATAAACATATGACATCCCTTTCTATTTCTGGTCATTTTCATTGTTTTGAAGTTTACTTTATTTGGAATTAATATAGCCATCAATGTTTTCTTTTGATTGTTTGCAACCTTTTACTTTTGATATACCCATATAATTATATTTGAAGTGAGGTACTTATTTCTTATAGACAGTACATAGTTATGCTTTGTTTTTGTTAACCAGTCATCTGTCTTCATCAGAGAAGGTTCTGTTCATATCACTTGCCCAGTAGTATATGGGATTCTTTACTCTTTTTTTTTTGTTGATTAATTTGAATTCTCTATAGATTCTAGTTATCAACCCTTCGTCAGATTGATACCCTACAAGTATCTTTTCCCATTCTGAAGTTTGTCTTTTTGCTTTACTTGTCATGTCTTTAGCTGTGCAGAAGCTTTTCAGCTTAATTAAGTCCCATTTGTTAAATTTTGTCATTGTTGTAATGGCCGCTGGAGTATTTGTTATAAAATCTTTGCCCATTCCAACATCATCAAGCATTTTCCTCATGCTTTCTTCCAAGATTTTTATCATTTCATGTCTTAGATGTAGTTTTTGATTCATTTTGAGTCAGCTTTTGTAAGTGGTGAAAGGTGTGGGTCTAATTTCAGTCTTTTACATGTGGCAATCCAGTTCTTCCAGCACCATTTGTTGAATAGGGATTCTTTTCCCTATTGTATGTTTTTGCTAGATTTATCAAAGTTCAGATGGCAAGTAGAGACTGGTTTCAACTCTTGATTTTCTTTTCTATTCCATATGTGTATGTCTCTATTTTGGGGCCAATACTATGCTGTTTCGATTACTGTGAACTTGTATTATAGCCTGATATCTGGTACAGTGATGCCTCTGGCTTTGTTTTTATTACTAAGAGTAGCCTTAGCTATATGTGTTTTTTTTTTTATGGTTCCATATAAAATGAAATATTATTTTTTTCCAGTTCTTCAAAATATGATCTTGGTACTTTAACAGGGATTTCATTGAATCCATATATTTCTTGGGTAGAATAGACATTTTCACAATGTTGATTCTTCCCAGCCAGGAGTGTGGTATGTTCTTCCTTTTGTTAGTGTCTTCTGCCATTTCTTTCCTTAGGGTTTCATAATTCTCTTTGAAAAGATCTTTCACCTCTTTTGTTAGGTATATTCCTAAGTATTTCATTTTTTTTGAAGCTACTGTGAAGGGAATTGTGTCCTTGATTTGCTTCTCAAACTTGGCTGTTATTGGCATATACAAAAGCTACTGATTTGTGGATATTGATTTTATACCCTGAGACATTACCATATTTCCTGATGACTTCCAGGAGTTTTGTGGTTGACTCTCTGGGGTTTTCTAAGTATTAGATCTTATCATTGGCAAAGAGTGAGAGTTTGACCTCCTCTGCCCCCGTTTGGATGCCCTTTATTTCGTTCTCATGCCTGATTGCATTGGCTAGAACTTTCAGCACAACGTTGAATAGTGGTGATAGAGAACATCCTTGTCCAGTTCCAGTTCTAAGTGGAAAAGCTTTCTATTTTACTCCATTCAGTATAATGTTAGCTGTGGGTTTGTCGTAGATGTTTCAATCAGCTTAACAAATGTGCCACCTGTGCCTATTTTCTTAAGTGTTCTTGTTAGAAAAGAATGCTGAATTTTTTCAAATGCTTTTTCTGCATCTATTGAAACGATCATCTGGTCTTTGTTTTGCTTCTATTGATGTATGCATTACATTTATGGATTCATGTATGTTAAACCAGCCTTGCATCCCTTGACCCTTGAATGATGCCTACTTGATCGTGATATATAATTTTTAATGTGTAGCTGTAATCTATTAGCTAAGATTTTGTCAAGTATTTTTGCATCAATATTCATTAATGAAATTGGTCTCTGGTTCTCTTTTTTGGTTGGGTCCTTTCCTGGTTTTGGAATCAAAGTGATGTTTGCTTCATAGAACATTTTGGGGTAAGGTTCCTTCCTTCTCAATGTTTTGGAACGGGTTCTGTAATATACGTGCAAGCAAATATTTGAAGATTTGACTTCTGATGTGAAGCCATCTGGTCCCAGGCTTTTTATTGTTGTTGTTGTCAGAAGCTTTTTTATTGTTTCTGCAGTCTTAGTGCTTGATATCAGTCTGTTCAAGAAATCTATTTCTTACTGGTGCAGTTTAGGAAGATAGTGTGATTCCAAGTATTGGTCCATTTTTTCCACATTGTCAAATTTCTAGGTGTAGAGTTTTTGGTAGCAGTCGGTAATAATCTTTTTTTTATTAAATGATAACTGTATACACTAATGCATTTATATGCATTTATGTGGTACTATGTGTTAATTTGATATACAATGTGGAAAGCTTACATCAAACTTGTTAACATAAACAACACCTCACTTACTTACTTATTTGTTGTGGTAAGACATTTATATTGTACTCTTAATAGTTTTAAAATGTACCATTGCAGGGGCAGTGCCCTATGGATCAAAGGAGTAGGGCTCCAGCCCCATATGCCAGAGGTGGTGGGTTCAAATCCAGCCCCAGCTAAAAACTGCAAAAAAAAAAAAAAGTACTATTGCACTATGCACAATAGAAGAGGTCCCACCAAATACCCTCCCTCCTTCTGGCTTCCCTACTCCCTCTCTTCACCTTCCTTTTCCCTCTTTCTTTCTGCCTTCTGGACTATAGTTTTGTTTTATCATTCATATGAAAGTGTAGGTGATTATATATTGGTTTCATAATAGTACTGAGTACATTGGATACTTTTTCTTCCATTATTGAGATACTTTACTAAGAAGAATATGTTCCAACTCCAACTCCATCCAGGTAAACATAAAAGATGTGAAGTCTCTATCTTTTTTATGGCTGCATAATGTTCTGTGGTATACATATACCATTCATGGGTCGATGAGCACTTATGCTGCTTCCATGACTTGGCAATTATGAATTGGGCTGCAGTGAATATTCTGGCACAAGTGTCTTTGTTGTAAAATGATTTTTGATCATCTGTGTATATACCTAGTAGAAGAACTGCAGGATTGAATGACAGGTCTACTTTAAGTCTACTTTGAGTATTCTCTAAACTTCTTTACAAAAAGGACTATTAGCTTGCATTCCCACCAGCAGTGCAGAAGTGTTCCCTTCTCTCCACATCTGTGCCAACATCTGAAGTTTTGGGATTTTGTGATGTAGGCTAATTTTACGAAAGTTAGATGATATCTCAAAGTGGTTTTGATTTGCATTACTCTGATGATTAAATATGATGAGCATTTTTTCATGTGTTTTTAGGCCATGTGCCTGTCTTCTTCAGAGAAGCTTCTATTCAAGTCTCTTGCCCACAAGGAAATGAGGTTATTCATTATTTTCTTACTGGTTAGTATGAGTTCTGTGTGCATTCTAGTTATTAGACACTTGTCAGAAACATAACCTGCAAATATCTTCTCCCGTTCTGAAGGCTGTCTGCATGCTTTACTTACTGTGCTCTTGGCCATGCAGAAGTTTTTAAGTTTGATCAGATCCCAGTAATATATTTTTGGTGTTGCATGAATTGCCAGGGGTCCTCCTCATAATAAATTCTCCTAGTCCAATTTCTTCAGGCACTTCTCCTATACTCTCTTCTAGTATTTTTATAGTTTCATGTCTTAGGTTTAATGTCTAGTATAATTTCATGTCTTAAGTTTAAATCTTTATCCAGTGAGAATCAATTTTTGTTACTGGAGAAAGGTGAGGGTCCAGTTTCAGTCTTCTACAGGTTGCCAGCCAGTTCACCCAATGCCATTCATTAAATAGGGAATGTTTCCCCCAATAATGCTTTTGATAGGCTTATCTAAGATCAAATGATAATAACTGACTGGGTTCATCTCTTGGCTCTCTTTTCTGTTCCATATTTCTACCTCTCTTTTTGTGTCAGTACCAGGCTGTTTTGATCACTATAGATTTATAGTATAGCCTGAAGCTTGGTAATGTGATGTCTCCTGATTTGTTTTTATTTCTGAACAATTTCTTGGCTGATTGAGGTTTTTTCTGATTCCATATAAAATGAAGTACTATTTTTTCCAACTTATTTAAAGTATGACAATGGAGCTTTAATAGGGATTGCATTAATTTTACTCTTTTATTTCTGGTTAGGTTACCCAAAGTTCTATCTATTTTATTAACCTTTTCAAAAAACTGACTTTTTGATTTGTTGATCTGTTGTATAATTTTTTTGTTTTGAATTCATTTAATTCTGCTCTAACTTTAGTCATTTCTTTTCTTTTGCTATGTTTGAGATTGAAATGTTCTTGTCTAGTCACTTCAGACGTCCCATTAAGTTCTTGACTTCCTCTCTTTCTGTTCTTTTGAGGAAGGCTTGCAACACTATAAATTTCTCTCTTAGGACTACCTTTGCAGTATCCCAGAGGTTCTGGTAATTTGTGTCTTCATTATCATTTTGTTCCAAATGTAATTTGTAATTTGTAATTTGTAATTTTGTTCCATTTTGTAATTTCCTTCTTGATCATTTAGTTTCCATGATTTTGTATGAGTATGCTGATTTCTCTTGTTACTGAGTTCAACTTTTATTCCATGATGGTCTGAGAAAATACAATGAATAATTTCTATTTTTTAAAATTTGCTGAGGTTAGACTTGTGACCTAATATGTGATCAATTTTGGAGGATGATCTATAGGCTGATAAGAAGACTGTGTATTTAGGTTTATTAGGATGACATATTCTGTAGATGTCTGTTAAGTCCATTCATTCTAGGATCAAGTTTAAGTCCATTATTTATTTGTTTAGTTTCTTTCTGGAGGATTTATCCAGAACTGCCAAAGAGGTATTAAAATCTCCAACTATTATAGTACAGCAAGATATCAAATTGTTCATATATGTTAGGGCTTGCTTTATAAATTGAGGAGCATTCTGGTAGGGTGCAATAAATGCTTCCTAAGATAAATGTTAAAACAATAGGATAAATGTTAAATATTGAAATCTCTTCATATTGAGTGTTTTCCTTGACAAATAAGTAGTGTCTATCCTTATCTTTCCTTATCTTTGTTGGTTTAAAACCTAATGTATCTGCAAATAGAATTGCAACCCCCCCTTTTTTTTTCTGATTTCCATTTGCCTGTATTATAGATGACCATCCCTTCACCCTGAGTCCTTTTTTTATCTGTTAAGGAAAGATGAGATTCTTGTATTAAATAGATATCTAATCTGATTTTTTGTATCTTGTCAGCCAATCTGTGCCTCTTTAGAGGACAATTTAAGCCATTCACATTAATTGAGAGAATTGATAACCGTGTAGTGTTTTGGTTGTCATGTTTTTCAAATGTCCAATAGAAATTTTTAATCATTTCATCATGGTGGATGTTAGGTTTTGTTCAAGGCTTTCTGGGTGAGTTTACTTTGGTAGCAGGCCATTGAGCTGCTCATTATGGAAAATGGGTTTGAGTATTTCCTGGAGAGCTAGTTTCATTATGGCAAATTTTTTCAATGTGTGTAAGCCAGTAAAGTATTTGATTTCTCCATCACTAATGAAACTCAGTTTAGCTGAGCATGGGGTCCTGAGTTGAAAGTTGTTTTTTTTTAGGAGATTGAAGATCAATGATCATCCTCTTCTGGCTTGAAAAGTTTCAACTGAAAGATGTGTGATTATTCTAATGTTTCTCCTTTTGTAGGTAATGCTTTTCTTATGTCTGGCTGCTTGCAGAATTGTCTTCTTCATCTTAACTTTGGCAAAGTTATTAATTATTTTTCTACATACATTTGGAACCTTGTCAATATTATAATTTTTGCTACCATCATGAAACTCATCAGAAAACTTATGAGAAGAATAGTCTCATGACTATCATAAAATTCATCAGAAAACTCATGAGAAGGATAGTCTTACATTTACTCATATTTTTTGTTCAACGTGTTTTTTCTTCTTTCTAATGTGCCAATGTTCCTTCTTTTATTGTTTGGTTGCTTAATTTCTGTTCAAAGAACTTTAGCCATTCTTTTACAGTAGGTCTATTGGCAACAGATTTTCTTACGTTTCCTTTATCTGAGAATGTCTTGTTTTCCCCTTCTTTGATAAATATAGGAATCTGGGTGACAATCCTCTTCTTTCAAAACATAAAAAATATTGTGTCACTTTCTTCTGACTTACATGGTCATTTGAATTGTTTGTCTTATTATATAGATAAAATGTTTTTCCTCCAACTAATTTGAAAAATGTTCTGTGCCATTAGTTTTTAGAATTTTAACTTTGCTATGTCTTGATGTGGATTTCTTTGTCTTCATCCCGTTTTGAGTTTCCTTAGTTTCTTTAATCTCTAGGTTTATGCATTCTTTGTTAAATTTGGAAATTTTCGCTCATTATTTCTTCAAGGTTTTTTTTCAGCCCTGCCTTATTTATCCTCTCCTTCTGGGACTCCAGACACAAATGCTAGATTTTTTTTATAGTTGCACAGGTCCATGAGAGAGTTTTTAGGTCACTGATTTGCTTCTCTATCTACTCTATTCTGTCTTTAAACCCATTCATCAAGTTTTTAAAAACTCTATCATTATATTTTTCAGTTCTATCTTCTATTTGGTTCTTCTTTATGCCCTCTATTTCTTTGCTTGACTATTTCTGTTTCATTGTGTGTTATCATCCAATGGGGATGAATGTCCCATTTCCCTTCTTGGTCTTCCCTGAAAACCTCCACAGAGGCATTCAGGATGACTCATTACAGTTTGCCAAGAACAGAACTTTAGGCTTCCCACCCAGCCCTTTTTCCCCCTGTAGTATTTTGGCTGGAGTAGAATGGTTATTGCCTAAACATTTTATCTTGCTAGGCTGGCCCTTTTCTGGTCCTTTAGACAGTGGGCTTTTTGTGTCCTTCCCTATTGGTGTTTTCAGGTTATTAGCTTCTTCACCTTCAAGAATAGGATACATGAAGTGAAAAGAAAACCTAGGGAACTTAGCACCATGTCACTCCTAACCAGGTTTCCTTTTCTTCTCCACCTTTCACTATCTTCTTATGGTTACTTTATATATAATGTCCAGAGATTTTAGTTGTACTCAGCAGGAAGAATAATGAAAAGTATGTCTATTCTATTTTTTCTGGAATCTTACACCTGAGTTTTTAATAATCTTTTGTGATATATTCTATAATACCAAGAAGTTCTAGCTGGCATATGAGTAAAGTTTTGGAGCACGTGTTTAGTTTTCTTCTGTGACAACACAAATTTGTGGTGAGTTCCTCATAATACTTATAATTGAATACAGTAAGAATTTGATATATATTTTTCTTATCAAATCATGCATTAAAACTAATTTTTTAAATATTTTTAATGCCTAAAATTATTTTTGTACTCATCCTTCCCAGTTTATTCATATGTGTGTTAAAATATGCAAACTAAAATTGAGCACATTTTTAAAAGGGAAAAAGAATACTTCAACCAACACTAAGTAGTGTGAATTCATTACTACCTGAATTTTTATAGTCATTCTCTTGTTAATAAGATTATATTTGCTTTGTGTGATACTTCATGATATGCCACTTATCCTTATCATCTCTCTTTTTCCCTGTATCATATATTTAGAGGAATGTCAACAAATTATTCTATATCCAGGAGTAGTTTCATGTTACATGAAGATTATATAATTTGTGTGGAGACTTACTTTACAATGAATAACACAAGGTTTTAGAATAGGCAGTGCAAATGAAGGGTCCAGGAATCTGAAGCTTCACTAGCTTAGTGGCATTATAAAGCTTTCAACTGTAAAATAGAAAGACAAGAAGGTTATTTTCTGATCATTATATTTCTCTTAAATTTAATAACCTTTAAAATAAGCCACACCACATAGATCATAAAGGGCAGAATGTCCCCCCTCCATTCACCATATACTGTTGCACAAGGACATTTGCTTTACATTCCAATTTTTATGGAAACTTATCTCTTCTTCTCTGTTCTTCTCTCCTCCAGTTCTGTCTTTCTATTATTTTCAGTGTTGTTAGTAGAGATTTGTTTCACTTTTGTGACCCTGATTGAACCAGAACAAAGGAGCAGGGGGGAAAAAGGCTTATCTTCTCTACACTATTATATAGGTGGTTGGAAAATTTAGGAAACAATCCTCCAAGGCAGGAGGATTGCTTGAGAATAGTAGTTTGAGACAGCCCGAACAAGAGTGAGACTCCATCACTACTAAAAACAGAAAATTAGCTAATCTCAGTGGTGTATACCTGTAATCCCAGCTACTTGTGAGGCTAAGACAGAAGGATCATGTGATCCCAGGAATTTAGGGGTGCAGTGGGCTATGATGAAGCTGCTGCACTTTAACCTGATGTCAAAGTGAGACTCTGTGTCTCCAAAAAAGAAAAGAAAAGTAAAAAGAAAGAAAGAAACAAAGAGTCATTCTCCAAATAGGCCCTAATCCAGTTAATGATTTTTTTGTAATTGGAGGAAAAATAAGTTGAATAAATGTATTATTATAAATCTAAATAATAATAAATTTATATAATTTATAGAAATTATATATTTATCATAAGTAATAATTGAGGACATATAATTCCTTTTAGATAACACTGCCTAATATTTCAGAATTATTAGAACTCTATGGCATAACAGAATAATATCATTAGTTGTTTACCCCTCCTATTTTGCTCTTATTCAAAACACCCAGGACCCAAAACCATGCCTACAACATTATCAGCCAAACACAACTCCTAATCTTTATCATTTAAAATGTGGTAACTGTAATACATTTTGATTATAGGGATATAAACTAAATTACACTAGTTACCTCCAAATTGAATGACAGAAAACCTGTGGAAACTTTTTAACTTTCAGGTCATTTTTGTGCCACCATCTTTTCTGGGCTGATGAGTTATTTCAATCCTGTCTGCTTTACATAAAAGGACTTTGTGAAGATGCAGTTACTCTCAAAAACTATAATGAACATGAAGATGATCTGCCTGCCATATACCTTGTAAAGGTTGGTAGAGGTATACTGCTGCAAGCTAATATTGATATATGGAAATGAGGAAAACGAAATAAGAGTTTTGAATAAAAGGAATATAGATTTATTAATCCATAAATAAACCATTTCTATGGATTTGAGTAAGGCATTCAATATATGTTTGATTTGAAAGTTAGGTTGGGTCATGAATTTCAGGTCAAGAATAACTAAACAAGGGAAAAGTAGAATCTTAATATGCCCATAAGGTAAGGGCATTCCTAAAGGGGATTAGTGGGCGCGGTTTGCAAGAATAGGAGTTTCTGAAACTGTACACGGAGAAGCCAGACTCAGATAGACAGAAAACAGAGATTTTTAGCCAGGAGAACCAAGCTTGGGTCAGAAATTGGAAGGTGGCCAGTTGTACATTTAGTATTGGAAAACTGTGCATAGCCTGGGGATGCAGACACCAATGAAAATCTACAATAAACAGGTAATGTGAATGAAGCAATGTTATTAATATGAAGAATGGGAATGTTCAGAAGTTAATGCCATGAATGATATTCATGAGTATACTCTCTTGGGATGAAAGCACAACTTTAAAGGCAGTGAAATTTTTAGAACTAGAAGGTAAAGAATATATGTGGATCATTTTGTCCAAATCTTTACTTTCAACTGATAAAACTTAGTTCAAGAGAGGGCGTCACTTATCCAAGTCTTCAGAATCAGGTAGAGTTGACTCTTTGGATTATATTTTATATTTAAGAGTAGTTTGTTCTATTGGGTAGTAGCTTGGGTGCTTAATAAAATGTAGATATTAGTGTCTCAATCCTTTTGAGGAAGCAAGTAGTAAGTGGTGCTGGTAATCTACATTTTTAATAAGTCCCTCAGGTAATTCTTATGTTGGATAAATTTTTAGAACTACTCTCAAATAACAACTATTGAAAATTTCTAGACGTGCTATTTTAGGAAAACTATTATGATATCTGTGACAAGAATTGGAAGTGGGGAGGTACTGGAATAACGTAGGTGTAAGCAATAAGGACTTCAATTAGGATGTTGGTGGTTGAGACCAGAAAGGGAGACAGATTTCTGATATATATTTGGGTCGAAAAATTAGGACCTGGTAATCAGATACGGGACTAGCAGAGGGGGAACTCAAAGATTAAACTGAAAGTTTTAAGGCAGGAGCAGTAATTTTCAATCTTTTTGTTTTGTTTTGTGAAAAGACAAATTATTAATTTTTATAGTATAACTGGAGTTAAAGATAAGAGCTTATTTATTAATGAAAATGTATTTTGGCAAGAGAACACAGTTTAGGAAAAATAATACTGAAAGGAGGAAGAATGATGGAATGCATGTACATACACGAATTGATGGAACATTACATTTTGAGAATTTGTAGCATAGTTGGTAGAGATTCCTCCCTCTTGGATTCTGAATAAATTCATAATAAAATTTACCTTACTGGATTATTCAATTTTAACCTCATTTTATGTTTATGATTTTAAGTTTTACAAGTAATTATGACTTCAGAAGTAAAAGTAATTCCTGGGATTGGTGGGTTCCCTGCATTCACAGAGATTTCAAAAATACCTCAACTCTTAAATTTTTCTGCTTTGGCTTAATCTTAGTTATTACTTAATAACATATTTTTATGTCTTTTAATTAAGATTTAGTTAGATTTAACTATTAGTGTTTAAATTTAAACTTAAAGACCACATAAGGCAGATAGCATAGAAAGCATAAAGTACATAAAGAATAAATAATAAAGTATGGTCTTTATGACTTAAAAAGATTATCAGATATTTTATCTCTTATTTTGGTATACGGATTTTGACTTTACAACACTCAACATTTATTGTCATCTTATTAGCTGGACAGTTCTCGAACCTATTCTCTAGATGAATTTTGTGAAGAGCAGTTACAACAAGCTACCCAGGCAATGAAAAAACTTGAAAATGTTAAAGATAAAGTAGTTTCCAAGATGAAAAGTACATTTTTAAAGGTAATTCTTTAATTATATCTTATTTAAAAGAATTGCTATGTACTGACTGAAGCAGGTAATTCCATCCTTGGAAAAAGTGACAGCAATGGGCAGGTAGAGGAATAAAGGTGGTTAATAATAGTACTATGTATTTAATATATACAAAAACTTTTCCAGGTGTGTGTAAAATGCCAAAAGAAAATATGCATGTGGGTACATATGTATTAATGAAAAAATATATTTATATATGCAACATAAAGATGCTTATGGTTTAACTTGTTCTGGCATATAAAGGCTAATGTGATTAGTTACAAAATTCACAGATAGAGAAATACCCATTGCTCAGGAGAAACATAAGGATTAAACAAAATTTTGCTAAGGACTTTATAAAGAAAACTCGATAATATCATGAGCAAAGTCCTTAAAACATTCTTATATGCTACATGTATTACTCTTTTCACAGAGCTATTTTATATAGCTTCCCATATAGTAATAACAATACATGAATGTATAATTCAACAAATGCAGTATGTTGAGGAACTAGATGATGTGGTATCATCTAGTTATGGACTTGCTGCCTCTGCTATTTAAGCTGAATATAGGTGAATACTTGAAGCTTTCTGGAGGAATGGATTGGATTAGGTCTTCCTCAAACTATTTTTATATATTATTTCTCTGAATTGAACTTGTGATGAATAGAGAATTGCTAATGGCTTTAAGGTTTTACTTCTTGACAAGAAGATGAAGTGCAGCTATTTAATGACAATTAAAATTGCAAAGTTTGAACACCTCCCATTCCTTATCTTATTTTCATAATTCTGTAACCTCTCAAGACCAGCCATGCAGACAAACTCTGTCACAGTTTGGTCAAAGATAGTATAAATCAAAAGTGATTGACAAGATTATTTCTTAGGCCACTGAGATAAAAGGAAAATATCACTCAGAGTTATTCTACTTTCTCCTATTCAGCTGATGGTGAATCAGATCCCAGAATCTGGTCATAAATACTTATTAAGAGATTTCTCTTTAAATTAATTTCAAACAAGAATCTGTTAGTCCCACTTCCAAACCTGATGTTTGGTAATTATCAAAATTATTCACCCCATGGAAGTACATTGAATTAATTAAGGTGACAAAATTATAAAACTTGAGAAGTGATGGTCCTTAACATTATCATTAAAGCATTCAGTATCACTAAATCTTTGGAGTTTTTTTCTCTTCAGTTGTTATCTTTCAAACAGGTTGTGAGCCTCTATTTTTGGCTTAGCTCCTTAATCTGGCAAACACATCAGCCAGATCCCAAGTAGCTACATTCTTCAGGGAATCTTCCCATTTTCTGCGCAAGGTTACAAAGCCCTGATGTTATCTCTACTATAATTATTTGGAATTTTGTTATGGTATTTTACATGTTTAAAGAGTAAGGACAGTGGTTTTCAGACTTTCAGGACCAAAGAATTACCTAGATTTCTGTTTCAGTAAGCATACCCTGAAGATTTGCATTTCTTTTATCTTTTATATATTATTTATTATTTTTAAGAAATTTCAGAAAATGAGGGTACAGATGATTAGGTTATAATGTTGGGGTTTGTTAGGTAAGGTTTCTGTTGTAGCTGTGCCTCTCACCTAAGAGGTATGCCATATACCCTTACATTATGCCCATTAGGTGAGAGCACAGCAATCCCCGTCCCTCCTCCCTCTCCCTGTCTCCTGTTCACCCTTTCTACCCCTTCCCCCCAACTTGAATTAAATTGAGTTTTTCTCTTGTGTGGGTATTAGTTCATCTACTGGCTTCATGTTAGTATTAAATACATCGCATGCTTGCTTTTCCATTCTTGTGATACTTTACTAAAGAGAATGTGGTCCAACTCTATTCAGATTATATAAAAGATATAAACTTTCCATCTTTTCATGGCTGAATAAGTATTTCATGGTATACATATACCATAGTTTATTAATCCATTCATTTGTTGATGGGCACATGGGTTAATTCTTGGTGATTGGTTGTAAATTAAACTGTGATTAAACAATCTAGTGCAAGTATCCTTATGGTAAAATGATTTTTTTCTTCTAGGTAGATATCTAGTAATGGAATTGCATGATTAAATGGAAGGTCTATTTTGAGGTCTTTGAGGATTCTCCATACTTTTTTCCAAAGAGGTAGTACTAGTTTGTAATTCCAACAGCAATGTAAAAATGTTCCCTTCTCTCCACATCCATGTCAGCATCTGCAGCTTTGGTACTTTTGGTACTTTTGTGATGTGGGCAATTCTCAGGGTGGTTTTATTCACATTTCTTTGATGACCAGGGGCAATGAGTATTTTTTCATATGTTTACTGGTCATTTATACTCTTCAGAGAAGGTTCTGTTCATGTCTCCAGCCCAGTGATAGATGGGATTGTTTACTCTTTTTTTGTTGGCTAATTTGAGTTCTCTGTATATTCTAGTTATAGACCCTATAAGTGGTGAAAGGTGTGAGTCCAGATTCAGTCTTTTACATGTGGTTATCCAGTTCTCCCAGCACTACTGAATAGGGATTCTTTTCACCAATGTATGTTTTTATCTGGTTTATTGAAGGTCAGATGGCAATAGGAGGCTGGTTTCATCTCTGACTTTTCTATTCTGTTCCATAGGTTTATGTCTCTATTTTTGTAACAATACTATGCTATTTTGACCATTGTGGACTGGAAATATAGCCTGAAGTCTGATAGAGTGATGCCTGTGAGTTTGTTATTGTACTAAGAATTGCCTTGGCTATATGGATTTTTTTCTGGATCCATATAAAACAAAGAACTATTTTTTTGAGTTCTTCAGAGTATGCACTTTATATTGTAAAGGGGATTACATTAAATCTGTAGATTGTTTTGGGTGGCATAGACATTTTAACAAAGTTGATTCTTCCCAGCTAAGAGCATGGTATATTCTTCTATTTGTTCATGTCTTCTGCTATTTCTTTTCTTAGTGTTCCATCATTCCTTTGTAGAGAACCTTCACCTCCTTTGTTAGATATATTTCCAGGTATTTCATTTTTTTTGAAGCTACTATGAATAATATTGTGTCCTTGATTTGCTTTTCAACTTGAATGTTATTGACATATACACAGGTTACTGATTTGTGGACCTTGATCTTATACCCTGAGCTGTTAATCCATTTCTTGATTACTTCCAAGAGCTTGATGGTTGAGTCCCTGGTTTTTTAAAGTATCAGATCATATCATCAGCAAAAAGTGAGAGTTTGACCTCCTCTGCCCTGATTTGGAGGCCCTTAATATTTTTCTTTTGCGTGAATGAATTGGCTAGAACTTCCAAAACTTTGTTGAATAGTATTGGCGATAGTGGGCATTCTCGTCTAGTTCTAATTCTAAGTGGAAATACTTTCAGTTTCACTCCAATTTTAGTATGACATTGGCTGTGGGTTTATCATAGTTTGCTTCTGTCAGTTTAAGAAATGTGACATCTATGCCTATTTTCTAAAGTGTTCTGGTTAGAAAAGGATGCTGAAAAAAAAAAGATGCTGAATTTTATCAAATGCATTTTCCTCATATATTTTGAGTGGTTTTTGTTTTCTATTTTATTTATGTGTTGAACTATAGTTATGGACTTGCATATGTTAAATAAAACTTGCATTCCTGAGATAAAGCTTACTTGATCATGATGTATATATATTTTAAAGTGTACCTGTATTCTATTTGTTAGAAGTTTATTAAGTATTTTTGGATCGATATTCATTAGTGAAATTAATCTATAGTTCTCCATTTTTGTTGGATCTTTTCCTGATTTTGTTATCAGGGTGATACTTGCTTCATCAAATGTGTTTGGGAGGGTTCCCAAACATGTTTTGGTATAGGTTCTACAGTATAGGTACAAGCTCTTCTTTGAAGGTTTGATAGAATTTTGGTAAAGCCATCTGGTTCAGGGGCTTTTGTTGTTGTTGTCATTGTTGGGAACTTTTTTATTATTGCTGCAGTTTGGGTGCTTGATGTGTGATTTGTGTGATTCCAGGCATTGGTCCATTTCTTCTACATTGTCAAATTTCAGGGCCCAGATTTTTTTTTTTTGTAGTAATCAGAGATAAACTCTTGTATCTCTGTGATATCTGTTGTTATTTCCCCTTTTTCATAACTGATTGAGATTATCAGAGAACTTAGTTTTCTGTTTCAAGTTACTCTGGCCAAAGGTTTATTGATTTTGTTTACCTTTTAGAAGAACTAAATTTTTGTTTCTTTAATATTCTGAATCATTCTTTTGTTTTTAATTTCATTTATTTCTGATTTAATTTTGGTTATTTTCTTCTGCTAGGTTTGAAATTAGATTGTTCCTCCTTTTCCATTTCCTTGAGATGATGATTCATTAGGTTTTTGATGTGTGCTCTTCCTACATGTTGGATATAGACATCTAATGCAATAAATTTCCCGCTTGGGATTGCTTTTGTAGTATCCCACATGTTTTGGCAGCATGTAACTTAATTGTTGTTGTGTTCAAGGAATATGATTTCCTACTCTTTGACCCAGGTGTCATTCAGCACAATGTTGTTAAGTTTTCATAACTCTGTGTGGGGATGAAGCTTTTTTTGTAGTTGAGCTCTATCTTTATTCCCCTGTGATTTGAAAAGATAAGAAGGCATAATTTCAATTCTTTTAATTTTGTTGAGGTTTGATTTATGAACTAAGGTAGGATCTATTTTCAAGTACATTCCATGGGCTGATGAGAAGAATGAATATTCTTTAGCTTTGGGATGGTGTATTCTGTATATGTCCATTACACCCACTTGTTCTAGGGTTGCATTTAAATTCCTTGTTTTTTCAGTTTCTGTTTAGAGGATCTGGCCAGTTCTGTCAGAGGGCTGTTGAAGTCTCCTGCTATTATTGCATTGTAGGGTTTCATATTGTTCAGATCAGTTAGGGTTCATTACTTAAATCTGGGAGGATTTAAATTAGGGCATGTATATTTAGAATCAAAATGCCCTCTTGTTTTATTGTTCCCTTGACCAGTACATAGTGACCATCTTTGTCTTTCTTTACTTTAGTTGCTTTAAATCCACTTGTGAAAAGAAAATTATGACCTTTCCTTTCTTCTGATTTCTATTTGCCTAAAATATTGTCTTCCAACCTTTTGCTCTGAGTCTTGTTTTGTCCTTAGAGTTTAGAAGTTTCCTAGAAGATAACATATACTTGGTTTGTGCTTTTATTTTTTTATCCAGTCATCCAGCCTGTGCCTTTTCAGTGGCAAATTCAAGCCATTTACATTATTGAGAGAATTTATAAGTGTAGTGAAGTTCTAGTCATCTTATTTTGTGAAGGTTCATTGCTTAGCTTTATCCCTTGCACCATTGTGGAGGGTAGGTTTTGTCCTTTAGTTTCTGGGTGTCTATTTTGCTGGTGGTTCATTACGATGGTCAGTGTGAAGCAAGGGTCTGAGTACTTCCTGCAGAGCTGGTCTTACTGTGGCAAATTTCCATAACGTTTTCATGTCAGGAAAAGATTTGATTTCTCTATCAAGTATGAAATTTAGTTCAGCAACATACAGAATCCTAGGCAGAAAATTGTTTTGTGTAAGAAAGTTAGATGATCGTCATCTTCTGATGTTGAAAGTTTTAGTTGAAAAGTCTGCTGTCATCCTGATGGATCTGTCTCTGTAGGTTAATTGGTGTTTACTCCTAGTGCTTGCAGAATTTTCTCTTTCATGTTGATGTTGGCCAGGTTTATTACAGTGATTCTAGGAGATGTTCTGGTTGCATTGGGACAAATCTATTTAAAAGGAGAGTATCAGAATCTTTGGTGATGCTTGGGAAATCTTCCTTTATGATATCCTCCAGTAGGGCTTTCATTCCTTTGGCATGAGCTTCTCCTTCAGGGATACTTATAATTCATATTTTTGAACTCTATGTAGAATCCATAATTCTCTGAGAGATTGCTCTGCTTTTATTTTCTTCTTTTCTGTCTGAGTTAGCTCAAGAGCCTTATCCTCTAGCTCTGAGGTTCTTTCTCCTCCATGGTCTAATCTGTTATTGATATTTTCTACTGTATCTTTAAGTTCCCTGAGTGACTCCTTCAATTCCTTAAGCTCTGATATATCCTTTTAAATTTCACTATGTCTTTCACTCCTTTCTTGGGTCAATTTTTGGATTCTCTCTTGGTGGTTTTCCATGTTTCCCTTCAATTTCCTTCATTGTTTTTGGCATCCATAACTCTATATTCCCTTTTTGTCATTTCCAAGTAGGATCTTCTGTGGTAGCTGACTCATAATCTCCTGGGGGAATTAGTCTTTTCTGTTTTTTCATGTTAACAGAATTTTTGTTGGTCCTCTTCATGTGTGTTTTCTTCTTGTTCACTTCCTTCCCCTGCTCACTACTCTTGCTTTCTCATTCTCCTTAATTTTACTTATCTCTTTGCTTGGCTGTTGTAGTGGCCTTCTGTACCAGTGTTCCAGGGTTCCTGACCTCCTTCTCAGCATCTGGAGTCCCAGGCAATCTCATTGTTTACCCAGAAAAATGTTTCTGGGAGCGACAATACAGTAAGAGGTGGCTAGAATACACTTGTCCCTGATGTCACTGAGAGCTGCTCATTAAATGTCTCTAGTCAGACATTTTGGACTTGCCATTTAATCTTTCAAACTTTTATGAAATAGTAGGAATATGATAGAATTTGTATTTCTAACAAGGTCACAGTTGATAATTAATGCTGCTGGTTTGGAAACCAATGCTATAGGATTTCAGGCAAAAATACTGGCATTTTCTCCTCTGAGAAGAAATCTTTCTGAAAGTTCAAGAGTCTAGACTCAAACTTGGTATATAATTTGATTACACTGGACTATCTTTGTCCCTGTTAATTTTTCTGAGTTCAGGGGAATCACAGATTTTTGAGCTCTTTATTAGGGGTAATATAAAAATGTAAGAAGAAATAGGACTTTTTTGTTGTTGTTGCATCATAGGTGTCTTTCCTAGGTTCCTTTTTTGTTGCATCATAGGTGTGTTCCTAGGTGTTGGAGTAACATTGTAGGTGTTGTTTTTTTTGTTTTATTTTCTAATTAAACCATGGATGTGTACATTAATGCAATTGTGGGGTACAATGTGCTTGTTTTATATATCATTTGAAATATTTTCATCAAACGGGTTAACATAGCCTTCACCACATTTTCTTAGTTATTATGCTCTCTATTAACATGTATCCTTGTAAAATGCATCATAGGTGTATTCCCACTAATTACCCTTCCTCTCCTCCATCTCCTTCTTCCTGGGCTATATGTGAGTTTCATATGTCATATAAAAGCTATAAATTGGTTTCATAGTAGGGCTGAGTACATAGGATAATTTTTCTTCCATTCTTGAGATACTTTGCAAAGAATATGTTCCAGCTCCATCCGTGTAAGCATGTAAGAGGTAAAGTTTCCATCTTTTTAAAGGCTGCATAATATTCCATGGTGTACATATACCACAATTTATTAATCCATTCGTGGGTTGATGGGCGCTTGGGCTTCTTCCATGACTTAGCAATTATGAATTGGGCTGAAATAAAAATTCTGGTACAAATATCTTTGTGTGATTTTTGGTCTTCTTATACCTAGTAGAGAAATTGAAGGATCAAATGGCAGGTCTATTTTTAGATCCCTAAGTGTTCTCCAAACATCTTTCCAAAAGGAATGTATTAGTTTGCATTCCCACCAGCAGTGTAGAAATGTTCCCTTTTCTCCACATCCAAGCCAGCATCTCTGGTTTGGTGATTTTGTGATGTGGGGTAATCTTACTGGAGTTAGATGATATCTCAAAGTAGTTTTGATTTGCATTTCTCTGATGATTAAGGATGATGAGCATTTTTTCATGTGTCTGTAGGCTGTGTGCCTGTCTTCTTCAGAGATGTGTCTTTTCAAGTCGCTTGCCCACCTTGAGATGGGATCACTTGTTCTATTCTTGCTAATACACTTGAGTTCTCTGTGGATTCTGGTTATCAAACCTTTGTCAGAGACATAACCTATAAATATATTCTTCCCTTCTGAGGGCCGTCTGCTTGTCTTACTTACGGCATTTTTTGCTGTGCAGAAGACTTTTAGTTTGATTAGATCCTAGTAATGTATTTTTGGTGTTGTTTCAATTGCCAGGGGGGGCCTTCCTCATAAAATATTCTCCCAGGCCAATTTCTTCATGTGTTTTCCCTGAAATTTCTTCTAGTATTTTTATAGTTTCATGTCTTAAGTTTAAATCTTTTATCCAGTAAGAGTCTATGTTAGTTAATAGTGAAAGGTGTGGGTCCAGTTTCAGTCTTCTACAGGTTGCCAACCAGTTTGCCCAGCACCATTTGTTAAATAGAGAATCTTTTCCCCACTCAATGTTTTTAATTGGCTTGTCAAAGATCAGGTACCGGTAAGTAGTTGGATTCATCTGTTGGCTCTCTATTCTGTTCCATACATCTATGTCTCTCTTTTTGTGCCAGTACCATGGTGTTTTGATCACTATGGCTTTGTAGTATAGTCTGAGGTGTGGTAGCGTGATTCCTCCTACTTTGTTTTTGTTCCTGAGTAATGTCCTGGCTATTTGAGGTTTTTAGGAGTCATTTTTCTAATGCCAGTAAGATAATAATGATTCATTTATAATTTAGCATATATGTTTGTTTGTTTGCTTTATTGGACTATAATAGTGTTTTCTGTATATATGTCATTATTTTAGATAAACCATACCACAGTATATTTAACTAGTGTCTTATTGCTGAACACTTGATTCTAATATTTTTTAACTAGCATAAACATCTTTATAAATATCTTTGAACATTTGGCTTGGAGTACTTGTTCTATTATTTCCAAAGGATAAATTCATAGAATTCATATTACCAGATTGTCCTTCATTAGGTTACAGGACTTTTTTTTTTGAGACAGAGTCTCACTCTGTTGTCCCAGGCTAGAGTACAGTGGTGTCATTCCAGCTCACAGCAGCCTCAAACTCTTGGATTCAAGTGATCATCCTGCCTCAGCCTCCTGAATAGCTACTACTACAAGTGTCCACCTCTACGCCTGACTAATTTTTCAGTTTTTAGTAGAAAGAAGGTCTCACTTTGCTCAAGCTGGTATTGAACTCCTGAGTTCAAGCGAATTCTCCTACCTCAGCTTTTCAGGGTGCTAGGAATACAGGCTTAAGCCACTCTGCTCAGCCTTTAGATAATCTTTTCTTATTAGCAGTCACTCAGGTTGTTGCCAAACCTCTTTTTCCATTTTAATCCATGGGGTGAGAGGTCTGAAATCTTTCTACTACCTTGACAGGCTTTAGAAATAAACAGCATATATAGCAACACAGTGATGGGAAAGACTGTTTTCTTTCTTTTTTCTTTTTTTCTTTTCAGTTTGGCCAGGGCTAGGTTTAAACCCACCGCCCTTGGTATATGGGACTGGCGCCCTACCCACTGGGCCACCAGGAAAGACTATTTTCTTCATTCCCTTTAGACAGAGCTCTGAATTATCCTTTTAACGTTTCAAATCAAGGGTCTAACAACATCAGCAATCCCAGTTGGGGCCTCTCAAGAAGGAGGTAGTGGTTCAGGCTAACTTCTGGGGTTTTTCTGAGCTTCTGAAGAGCAGAAATACATAGATTGTCAGGGTTGAAAAAACTCTGCGCACAAGTCTAATTCAACTACCCACTTGATGTATAAATCTCTTCAAGTACACCCTGGCTAGTGTTTATCAGCCTCTTCTTGAACACCTCATTATGAAGAATTTACTTCCCAAGTCGGTCCATTTCATGTATGGATCACTCCAGTTGTTCATAGTTTTCCCACTGGCTAAATTGTTTGCTTCTCTTGTTGCAAACAATTTTTTTTCATAATTTTTTTTTTTTTTTTGTAGAACAGAAGGGGAATTTCAGGAAGTTGACCCTCCGGAGCGAGAAGAGCATACCTCTAAAATGCAGTTGAGTCTGATTATAGCTCCCAGTCAGACCGGTTCAGGCACAATCCTCATTGAGTTCTTAGAGGTAGAGAGACTGTAGACCTTTTGATTGACTGATAACTGGTATCCAGTGATTTGTCATGCACAGCCAGTGAAAATTTATAATATCCTGTCTATTCTCTTCAGTATTACTTATATCTAATAATTTGTTTCTTCTAAAATGCAAACTAGAAGTCCAGCAGTCCATATTTGTCTAGACTTGTCTTTGTAAAACTGTACTCAGATACCTTAAAATCAAACCTTACTTCTAAAGTTAAGTTATGTCCTAAAAATATCAAGTTACGTCTACTGAATTTTCTTTAGGCTGACATGGTATTTCCTAATCATTGGTCATATTCTTTACTTCAGTAAAATCTGCTCTCTGGTGTTTTGGAGGTCTATGTTAGTAAATATTTTAACTGTGTAATTTTCTAATGACTACAATTTGATGTTCTCTTTTGTTGAAATTCAAACATTTTTCCTGATAAATTTCTAAAAGTTGTTATCATCTAGTCACTTGCTTTTAGGTAGTATTCTGTGTTTCATAATACCGTTGTGTAATCTATAGTATTCTTTGTAATACTTATGTAATAGTTACATAGGTGTTATGATTAATAGATAAATACTATCTCTAATTCTTGTTTCTTATTTGCCAGTCAGGTAATTAAGACTCTGGCTAAAAGGCCAGGCATGATGGCTAATGCCTATAATCCTAGCATTCTGAGAAGCTGAGGCAGGTGGATTGCTTAAGCAGTGCAGGAGTTTGAGACCACCCTGGCAAGTCTGATGGCAAGGCCCCATCTCTTAAAAAAAAAAAGAGGAGAGACTCTGGCTAAATTCAATAAATCATCCAAGGGTTTGCTAACTCTAATCATGGTTTTGGAGTTTAGTTTACACTATCTGAAGAGATAATGACAAGGCAACCAAATTTTAGTCAAAAATTTGTTCAAAATTGATCTTTCTTTCTTTCTTTTTTTTTTTTGAGACAGAGTCTCACTGTGTCACCCTTGGTAGAGTGCTGTAACATCACAGCTCACAGCAACCTCAAACTTGGGCTTAAGCGATTTTCTGGCCTCCACCTCCAAGTAGCTGGGACTACAGGCACCTGCCACAACACCTGGCTATTTTTTTTTGTTGTTGCAGTTGTCATTGTTTAGCTTGCCCAGCCCAGGCGTGAACCCTCCAGCCTCAGTGCATGTGCCTGGTGCCATAACTATTGTGCTTCGGGTGCTGAGCCTGATTTTTCTTTTTTAAAATAAATATTTATTCATTTAGAGATATGGTCTTGCTCTATTGCCACAACTAAAATGCATTGGCACAATCATAGCTTGTTGTAACTTCAACTTCCTGAAACCAAGGAGTCCTCACTCCTCAGCCTTCCAATTAGGTGGGACTACAGGTACTCACCAAAACACCTGGCTAAATTTTTTATTTTTTGAACTGATAGGGGTCTCACTACCGTGCCCAGGCTGGTCTCAGACTCCTAGCCTCAAGCAATCTTCAAGTGATCTTCCTATTGCCTCTGCCCCCCAGAGTTCTGAATAATAGTTGTAAGCCACCATGCCTAATATAAAAGTGCTTTTCATAGAAGTTTAGGTTTTTTTGTTTGTTTGAGACAGAGTCTCACTCTTTCTCCCGGGGTTGAGTGCCATGGCATTGTAGCTCATAGCTCACAGCAACCTCAAACTCCGGGGCTCAAGAGATCCTCTTGCCTCAACCTCTCAAGGGGCTGGAACTCCACGCATGCACTACTATGTCCAGCTATTTTTTTTTTTTTACCCCTGGTTTTTAGTTTAGTTTAGTTTAGACCATGCTCACACTGGTCTTAAACTCCTGAGCTCAAGCCATCCACTCCTCCCAGCATGTATGCCACCACATCTGGCCAACAGTTTAGTTTTTACCACTTTAAACTTGATGATTTCTAGTACGTAAATCACCAGGGGCTTTGGAGATATATTATAGTTTTGCAGGCATAAAAGTAACAAATCATGGAGTCCTGGTACTATCTCTCTTGTCTCTCTCATAGCACCCATCCCCAACCCCAATCCCACTTTGTATGTCCTTTTCTAATTTCACCTGGTAGCTTTCTAGGTATAATCCTCAGGTATATTACTCTCAGCAGCAGAAAGTCTCAGATGCTCTTTTAGATGTTCAGGAGTAATGATAGCATTTTAAAAAGTAGTTTTTAGGCTCAGCGCCTGTGGCTTAAGCGGCTAAGGCGCCAGCCACATACACCTAAGGTGGCGGGTTCGAATCCAGCCCGGGCCCGCCAAACAACAATGATGGCTGCAACCAAAAAATAGCCGTGCGTTGTGGTGGGTGCCTGTGGTCCCAGCTACTTGGGAGGCAGAGGCAGGAGACTCACTTGAGCTCAGGAGTTGGAGGTTGCTGTGAGCAGTGAAGCCATGGCACTCTATCTAGGGGGACAGCTTGAGGCTCTGTCTCAAAAAAATAAATAAATAAATAAAAAGTAGTTTTTAGAGATCCCCTTGTTAAAGAGTGAAGAAAATTTGATGAAGGAAGTGAGTTTATAGCCAGGCTTTAGGGGATCAGTGGCTCACTCCTGTAATCCTAGCACTCTGGAAGGACAAGGTAGGTTGATTGCTTGAGTTCAAAATGAACCTGAGCAAGAGCAGGATCTCATCTCTACTAAAATAGAAGAAACATCCAAGCATTGTGGTGGGCACCTATATAGTCCCAGCTACTGGGGAGGCTAAGGCAAGAAATCACTTAAGTCAAAGAGTTTGAGGATGCTGTGAACAATGATAATGCCACAGCACTCTACAGAGGACAACAAAGTGAGACTGTCTCAAAACAAATAATAAAAAAATTTTCAAAAGAATACCAGTTTTGGAAAGTTTGGGGTTTTTTTTGGCCATGTGTTAATCTGCTTGGGCTACCATAAAATACCATAGATTTTGGTGGCTTAAACAACAGAAATTTATTTTCTCACAGTTTTGAAGGCTGGCTGGGAGTCCACACATTGGGTATCAGAGCCCTGTTTAGGGCTCTCTTCCTGGTTTATAAACAGCTGCCTTCTCTGTGTGCTCATGTGGCTTTTCTTAGAGGAGAAGGGAAAGTGGGGGAGGGGAGTGAGTGGAAGAAATATCTTCCTCTTCCTTTATTTATTTTTTTGAGAAGTAAATTTATTTCAGGTTAATGTGAGGGTATGAACAACCAGGTCAACATATTTGATTTAATAGATAGACTGCCTATTACAAAGGAGTCCCACACACAAAGGGTGTGTCAAATACCCCCCCTGCGTACCCATTTAGTGAGAGCACCCCCCTCCTTACCCCATTCCCCAACTCGAATTGAAATGAGGTTTTTCCTATGTGGGCATGCACCAGATCATCTCCTGATTTCATATTAGTATTGAGTACATTGGATAATTGCTTTTCCGTTTTTGTGATACTTTACTAAGAAGAAGGTGTTTCAACTCCATCTAGGATATTACAAAAGATATGAAGTCACCATCTTTTTAATGACTGAATAGTATTCTGTGGTATGCATATACCACAATTGTTAATCCATTCCTGAGTTGATGGGCATTTAGGTTGTTTTCATGACTTGGTGACTATAAATTGAGCTGCAATAAACAATCTACTGAAAATGTCCTTATGATAAAATGAATTTTTTCTTCTTTGGTGTAGATGTCTAGTAGTGGGATTGCACAGTCGAATGAGAGATCTAATTGGAAATCTTTGAGGATTCTCCATACTTATTTCCTCTATAGAGGCTATATTAGTTTGTAGTCCCACCAACAGTGTAAAAATGTTCCCCTCTCTCCACATCCATACCAGCATCTGTAGCTTTGGGACTTTGTGATGTGGGCTAATCTTACTGGGGTTAGGTGATGTCTCAGGATGGTTTTGATTTGCATTTTTCTGATGATTAAGTTTGATGAGCATTTTTTCATATGTTTGTTAGCCATTCATCTTAGAGAATGTTCTGTTCATGTCACTCACCTAGTAATCTATGGGATTGTTAGCTTTTTCTTGTCCATTAATTTGAGTTCTGTATAGATCTTAGTTCTTAAGGCTTTGTCTGATTCATAATGTGAAAATATCTTTTCCCATTCTGAAGATTATCTATTTGCTGTGGCTGTTCTCTCTTACAGAAGCTTTTCAGTTTCTCATTTATTTTTGTTCTTCTTCCTCTTCTTTTAAAGTACCAGTCAGTTAGATTAAGGCCTCACTTTTATGATCTCATTTAACCCTAATTATATCCTAAGAAAGAACCTTATCTCCAAATAGTCACACTGTAGGTAAGACTTAAATATGTATTATGAATTAGGTGGGATAGAGTAAAGCCCAAAACACACAATGATTTTTATTTATTGACTTACAAGTGTTTATTTATTAATTATTATTATTATTTTGTTGTTGTTGTTGCAGTTTGACCGGGGCCAGGCTTGAACCCACCACCCTCGATATATGGGGGTGGCACCCTACTCACTGAGCCATAGGCACCACCCCAGTGTTTTTTAATTTTTGACAACTATCTTCAATTTCAAAACAATACATTGGTACAGTGGATCACATCTGTAATCCTAGCTCTCTGGGAGCCAAGGCAAATGGATTGCTTGAGCTCAGGAGTTTGAGACCAGTCTGAGCAAAGCAAGACTCCCTCAGTATTAAAAATAGAGAAATTAGCCAAGGGTTGTGGTGGTCACCTGTGGTCCCAGCTACTCAGAAGGCTGAAACAAGAGGATTATTTGAGCCCAAGAATTTGAGGTTGCTGTGAGCTATGATGCCATGGCACTCTACCCAGTGTGACAGAGTGAAACTCTGTCTCAAAAAAAAAAAAAAAAAGATTACATTTTAGCTATTAGTCAAGGGTGCTTTCCATTACAAATAATCCACTGAAGAAACTTAAAGAAACTATTGGGAAAAACAGAATTCTCATTTATTAAGCCTGATGAGGAACTGAAACTATGTTTGGAATTGCACAGCTATTGTTCTGACTTTTTGTCTCTCTCGTTCACTATCCTAGCTTGTTTCATTCTCTTTTTTGTTATTCCATTCTAGTGGCAACCCGAGGCCACTGTGTAACCCCTGATTGCGTATTACCTCAATTCTAGTCCTAGCATTCAGGGACCACCTAACATAGTGAATCCTAATCACAGTGTCCTGAGAAATACATTTTGACCCTATGTGGGTCAGGTATCCGGTTTGGCTTTGGTGTAGTAGGGAAATACGGTCATGCAATTTAAAGAAGGCTGCCAGTATTCCCTCTTGTCATTTGAGATAGTTAAAATCTTCAATTACCTTTCAGGTAACTAGGCAAGCGTTACTTTCATTCTACAGAAAACAAATGAATTTAAGTAACTTATCCTAAGTAACAGGTCACTACTATGGAAGCTTTCCTCACCACCATACAATTTAAAGAAGGCTCTCAGTATTCCCTCTTGTCATTTGAGACAGTTGAAATCTTCAATAATCTGTCAGGTAACTAGGCAGGCATTACTTTCATTCTATAGAAAAAAAAAATGAATTTAAGTAACTTGCCCTAAGTAACAGGTCACTACTATGGAAGCTAGCCTCACCATCATCCTCCACTAGTATCCCACCCAGCTATGGCTCTTAAACCACAGACTCCTGACCTCTATACTCAGTAGTTATCACAGTACTTTGTAATTTGTATTTAATTGTTTATTGGTCTGAGTTTGTTGTTGTTGGTTTTGTTTTTTTTTTTTTGAGGCAAAATCTCACTGTGTCACCCTCAGTGGAATGCTATGGCGTCACAGCTCACAGCAACCTCAACTCTTGGGCTTAAGCAATTCTCTTGCCTCGGCCTCCCAAGGACCTGGGACTGCCACAAGGCCTGGCTATATTTTTTTAAATTGTAGTTGTCATTGTTGTTTAGTAGGCCCAGGCTGGGTGTGAACCTGCCAGCCCCAGTGTATGTGGCTGGTGCCATAACCACTGAGCTATGGGCACCAAGCCTAGTCTGAGAATTTTTCTTTTTTTTTTTTTTTTGAGAGATCAGAGTCTTACTTTGTTGCCCGTGGTAGAGTGCCATGGTGTCTCAGCTCACAGCAACCTCCAGCTCTTTCTTGGGCTTAGGTGATTCTCTGCTTTTTTTTTTTTTTTTTTTTTTGAGACAGCCTCAAGCTGTCACTGTGGGTAGAGTGCTGTGGCATCATAGCTCACAGCAACCTCCAACTCCTGGGCTCAAGCTATTCACCTGTAACCACCTTCCAAGTAGCTAGGATTACAGGCGCCTGCCACAACGCCCAGCTATTTTTTGGTTGCAGCTGTCATTGTTGTTTGGTGGGCCAAGGCTGGATTTGAACCCACCAGCTCAGGTGTATGTGGCTGGCGCCTTAGCCACTTGAACTACAGGTGCTGAGCCCACCTGGCTATTTTTTGTTGCAGTTTGCCTGGAGCCAAGTTTGAACCCGCCACCCTCAGCATATGGGGCCAGCGCCCTACTCATGGAGCCATAGGCGCTGCACTTAGGTGATTGTCTTGCCTTAGCCTCCCGAGTAGCTGGGACTACAGGCACCCGCCCCAACGCCCAGTTATTTTTTTGTTGCATCTTGGCCGGGGCCAGGTTGGATGCCACCACCCTCAGTATATGGGGCTGGCGCCCTACTCACTGAGCGACAGGCACCGCCCTAGTCTGAGAATTTTTCAAGTGTAGGATCCATGTGTTATTAATGTAGTTGAGGTTGTATGATGAACTGGATGAATTGACTGAGACTAGAACTAAAAACCAAATTCTGGAGCTAGATTATTCAGTTTAAAAATTCAACGTTGCTGCTTTTTAGCTGGATGATCTTGTGCAAGTTACTTAACATCTCCATGCTTCAGTTGTCTGTAAAATAGACATAATCTAGATCTGCTCTGAGGAGCAAATGAGTTGATAAAATAGAATGTACTTAGAACTGACAGTGCCTGGCGTTGATAAGCTACTGTGTTGGCTATGCTTTTCATGTGTGGCTATAGTCACTTTAGAGCAGTGGTTCTCAACCTGTGGGCCATGACCCACAGGAACTGTATTAAAGAACCGCAGCATTAGGAAGGTTGAGAACCACTGCTTTAGAGAAACTTTTCCAAACAGTCTCAATGTATCAGTTCAACAAAACTTACTCTCAAGGCTTTTTCCTTTTCTGCTAAGCCTTCCTGATGCTAGAAATAGACCTCTTTATTATTCCCTGTTCATATTGTAGTTCTAGTCTTTTGTGCAGTTTCCATATAAATTCTCTGTTCAAGTTGCATTTTCTTTTGATCCATTCCATGCTGCACTGTTCTTCTCATAAAATTATCTCTAAACCATAAAGGCTTAGAAAGTAGGAGCTATGTGCATTACAACACTGTCCCATGTTACTTCACAAGGGTAGGCATATAAAATATTTATTGCTTAATTGGCAGAGATAAGAACAATTTTTCTGGTTCAGTGCCCATAGCACAGTGGTTATGGCATTGGCCACATGAACCAAGCCTGGCGGGTTTGAACCTGGCCTGGTCCAGCTAAAATAAACAACAACTGCAACAAAAAAAATAGCCCGATGTCGTGGTAGGCACCTGTAATCCCGGTTACTTGAGAGGCTGAGGTAAGAGAATCAGTTAAGCCCAAGAGTTTGAGGTTGTTGTGAGCTATGATGCCATAGCACTGTACCAAGGGCAACATAGTAAGACTCTGTTTCAAAAAAAAAAATTTTTTTTTCAATATTGTATAACAAATTGAATATTGTGTGCACATCTGTGCATGAATGTTCAGCTTGTATAGCAAGTTAACAGTTTTTAAAATTAACTGTTAAAAAATTAAAGTGCTCAGGAGAAATTTCTAAATTACATGAAAAATCTTACAGATTAGATTCTTTGGAACTGTATGATAGGCAAGATATCACACTCCATATGTTGAAAAATAGCCCTCATTCTTCTTCTGGATAATTATAGCATTTCTTCCTCTGAAACTATCGTTACTGTATATATAGCAAAGGCAGAGAGCGAGGACCTCTTGGCTGTGATTGCTCACCAAATTAGTGCTGTGAGAGTAAGAGACTAGCTAAGGGAGGGAGAAGGCGGAGAAAGAGAGAAGCATGCAGTTGGATCTGTGTCTCTTTCTAATATTTATTAATAGCAATAAAGTAGCTAAAAATGACATAAAACGTATTAACATTTTGCTGTTAGTGTTGATTTGTGTGAAACAAATATTATATCTGACATCCCCAAATGTAATTACCTAAAGCATGATAAATGTAAATTAACTGAAGTTTAAATAAAACTTTTTTATATTGAGACAGAGTCTCACTTTGTCACCCTCTGTAGAGTGTCATGATGTCACAGCCTTCCAACTGTTGAGCTCAAGTGATTCTCAGCCTCCTGAGTAGCTGGGACCACAGGCACCCACCAGAACGCCCAGCTATTTTTTCTGTTTAGCAGGCCCAGGCCAGGTTGAAACACACCAGCCCCAGACCATGTTGCTGGCCCTCTAATCACTGAGCGATGGGTACCCACCCAATATAAAAAAACAATTTTATGCCATAATTTTTCAGTCCTGTTCAGCTGGAATTTGGAATTATCCATCATCTCATTTCTGCATACTTTGTGAATCAAGAGTTTACTGTATTTTGATTCTCATTTTTCTTTTTTCCACTCTTCATTGGTAGATATATTTGAATATAGAATGGAATGTGACATTAGTTATTTTAAACATAACAGATAAGATCTTATTAAGAGCACATTATAGTGTGGACTTTTCTTGCCTTTTTTTTTATACCAGATACTCTCGATGAATATTTTGAATATGATGCAGAGGAGTTCTTGGTCTCTTTGGCCTTGCTAATAACAGAAGGACGAACACCTGAATGTTCTATAAGAGGTCGAACCGAAAGTTTCCATTGCCCTCCAGCACAGTCTTGTTACCCAGTAACTACCAAACATGAATGTAATGATAAGCTGGCCCAGGTGAGACTCTTGTGTTAAATACTTTTTATTTACCTTTTATATAAGTTTAAGTTCTGTTATCATCTTTGTTACATTATAATCATAAGCTTCATATTGTGTGTGGTTACAAATTGATAGTAACCATAAAGAAAAAAAAAATCCTAATCCTAGACCATGGCTAATAACCTTGGCTCTTAAATAGACTCTTGAAAGCACAGCAAGTAACTTCACTGATCAGCAGGGAGGTAGGTAGCCTGTCCTTTCATATAATAACATTTAGGACTATCTTTGTTGTTGGGATTTAGCTTTTTTTGTTTTTAAAGTTTCAGCCTAGGCTCGTCTACTTTGTGTTCATTCATTTAATAAATTGATGTTATGATTATTTCCCCCACATTATCCAATTTCTCTCTTGGATTCCTCTTTTTATTGTGAGGATACTTTTGTTAGCATTTTTTATGTTTTTATATAATACTGTTAAAATATTTGGGTAGATAATGTATAATTTAAGAATTTTTTCTTCTGTTTATTTCTCAAATGTAGTCCAATTTTTTTAATTAATTAAATTATTTATTAACTTATTTTCTCATTTTTTGGCCGGGGCTGGGTTTGAACCCGCTACCTCCAGCATATGGGGCCAGCACCCTACCCTTTTGAGCCACAGGTGCCACCCTGATTTTTTTTTTTTTTAAGAGCACAGGTTTCATTCTGTTCCCCAGGCTGGAGTGTAAGTGGCTCATAGTAACCTCAAACTCCTGGGCTCCAGCAGTCCTCCCACCCCAGCCTCCCAAGTAGCTGAGACTATAGGTGTAAGCCACTACACCCCAGCTTGAAATTTAACATTAAAATATCTTGTCTGGTTTGAGTATTTAATGAAAATAAAATTTTTAATACTTTGATCTTCAGATTTAAGAATTTATCTTACATGGCAAGTGATGAAATTAACAAACTAAGCAAGGCCAGACCATCTCAGAGGCCTATCAGACATTGTATATGGCTGTTCTTTTTCCACAAAATAAACAAAGATATCCTTCCCAAGAAAATTTATATCATGAATGTTCAGTACTAATCCCTACATTCTGGAGCTTACTAGTATGAAACCTACATAGCCAAGTCTGAGCAAAGCTCTGTAATAAATGACTCATTTTTCATACAGATGTCTACTTTACAAATTTTCAAATTTAAATGCAAAATTAAGTGAAGAGACATTTTGTTTGTATTCATTTTCTATAAGTGTCGCCAAGCCAGACGAACCAGGTCTGAGGTCACGTTGTTGTGGAAGAATAACCTTCCTATTATGGTGGAGGTGATGCTACTACCAGACTGCTGCTATAGTGATGATGGGCCCACCACAGATGGAATTGATCTAAATGATCCTGCAATTAATCAAGATGCATTATTATTAGAAAGATGGACCTTGGAGCCAGTTCCTCGACAGTAAGTCATTGAACTTAGTTTGAAGTTGTTCCTGGTAAATCAAGCCTTTCATTACTTCTCTAAATTATTTTAATGTATTCTGTCTTTGAATTCCTTTATGTAATAGAATTGAAATATTTAGTTCTTATGTTTAGTATTTGTGACTTCAGGTGACATTAGTAAGTGTACTCCTATGCTCTTCAAAGCACACATTCTACCTTTCTAAACTGTAATTATCTTTTACTTGCTGACATTTAGATTATGCTTTGTTAATTCCCTTAGGAATGGTGATCGATTTATTGAAGAGAAGACTCTTCTGTTGGCTGTCCGCTCATTTGTGTTTTTTTCTCAGTTAAGTGCTTGGCTGAGTGTATCTCATGGTGCTATTCCACGAAATATTCTCTACAGGTATTGATTATTTCCTTCATTTCTAAATATAAGTAGATAAAATTTACTGAGATCTTTCTTAGAACAAGTTAGATAAATTTACATTGAATTAGTATGAATTTCCCTTGTTGCATTAAATTTGACACAGAGTAGTATTTAGAGGACTTTTCAGCTTACTTTCAGGAACCAGTGGACTTGATGATGCTCGTAAAGTGGAAAAGTTTTCAAGGCTGTTAAATTTCTATAATTACAGCCTTAATTTTTATCATCTTGGACAATAGAAACATAGGGGCTGCTAATGAAATAATTGTTCTCTTAGGCAGATGACCATGAGATAGTAGCTCCTAATTACTTCGCACAATAAAATTAGCTGAATCCATTTATTTACTAGTAAATACAAAGTCCTTCTTTTCTATTTTTGCCAGTATTTTTTATTATAACATTCTTTTTTTATTTCTTGAGACAGAGTTTCATTTTGTTGCCCTTCGTAGAGTGTCGTGGCATCATAGTTCCCAGCAACCTCCAACTCTTGGGCTCAGGCAATTCTCCTGCCTCGACCTCCCGAGTAGCTGGGACTTTAGGCACCTGCCACAGTGCCTGGCTCTTGCTCAGGCTGGTCTCAAACCTATGAGCTCAGGGCAATCCACCCACCTCAGCTATGATTACAGATGTGAGCTACCACGCCCAGCCTATCATAACATTCTTGAGCTTTAAAGCTTAAGTGGTCATATGCTCTTAAAAAGGTCATCTCTTCTAAGCATAATCTGTTGTACCACTTATGTTGGTTTAACAGAATGATGTGTGGTAAAGTAGCTAAAAGTAAACCTCAGTGGTAATGCAGAAGAGGTAAGTATCAGACTGCTTTACGTTTTAAAAATAACATACAATAATAAGGATATCATTTTTATAATCTATTGATTCCATACCTTTCTGTGTGATTCTAGAATCAGTGCTGCTGATGTAGACCTACGGTGGAATTTTTCACAAACTCCAATTGAGCATGTCTTTCCTGTTCCCAATGTTTCTCACAACGTGGCCTTGAAAGTCAGCGTCCAGTCCTTGCCCAGACAATCTAATTACCCAATTTTGACCTGTAGTATTCACACTAATATTGGCCTTTATGAGAAAAAAATTCAAGAACATGAACATCAAACCCCTCAGGACCTCAATTCTAATGAAGAAGAACAATGTAGTACCAACAGTTCACAGCATCTGTGTAGCAAACAAGCTTGGACCATGGCACCCGAAAGTGTATTACGTGCAAAAAATGGCACAACTACAGAATATACTACAGCCATCAAAAATGTCAAACTTTATGCAGGCACTGGCAGTAAATCTGAATATGGGACATCCCAAGCCAATATTCTGAGCTTTAGTAGTGTAGGAGATACAAAGTCACACGAAACATCAGCAAGAACTTTAAAATCATTTTCAATGATTGATTCTAGTGTTTCTAGCCGCCAGACTTCCTGGCAATCAGTTGGCGAAACTAACCCTTTAATAGGTTCTTTAATTCAGGACCGACAGGAAGTTATTGCAAGAATCGCCCAACATTTGATTCATTGTGATCCAAGCACTTCACATGTTTCTGGACATCCATGTAATACTCAAGAGTCTAGTTCACTTCATTCAAAACTTTTCCGGGTTTCGCAAGAAAATGAAAATGTGAGAAAATATAAAGAAACATTCTCCATTTCTTTTGGTACTTCAGAGATCACTTCCCAGGAAGACATCAATGAGGGAAAAATTCGACTAAAACCAGACACTCCTCGAAGTGAAACTTGTGTTTCTAATGGTCTTTATTCTCATCAGTCTGTTGGAGAGACTAATCCTTTGATAGGTTCTTTACTCCAGGAACGGCAAGATGTTATTGCAAGGATTGCTCAACACTTGGAACACATTGATCCAACGGCATCATATGTCCCCCGGCAGTCATTCAACCTGCGTGATACCACTTCAGCCCCTTCTAAAGTGTTTAGGAGTTCATATGAAGACAAAAATTTGTTGAAGAAAAATAAGGGTGATTCTCCTGTTTGCATTTCTCATACAAAATTTTCTTTGTTAGGAGACCGCACTGATGGGGAAAACTTAATACCTAATAAATCTTTTAGTTCATTTAAATGTAGTTGTAAAGAAAAATGTTCTTTGAGACCTCAAATAAGAAATCATTGTCAGAACAATCCTAGTGAAATCATCCAAAGTACATATCAGGAAACACAGAACAAAGCTACTAGTTTATTGACTTCTTTAAATGTGTCTCATTGCAAAGAACATAACATAGATTTGACAAGCAGATTTAAGGAACAAGAAATTAGCGATGGAATTGATAAACAGTATTCAAATTGTAATAGTATTGACAAACAGATTTGCACAAATAAGTATAAGGAAAAAATAATAAAAAATGAGAATTGTAACCCAGAATTCTTTGACAGTCTCCAGTTTGATAATTCAAAAAAAATTGACTCAAAAGTGAAAGTTACTTTGTCGGAGATGTCTGAATATTTGAACAAATGTGAAAATAACTATTCAAATAAAGACTCAAAAAAGCCTAAGAAATGTGAGCAAAATACTCAACTTAACAGCATAGAAAACTATCTCAATAAAGGTAATGAAGCTTTTAAATGCAAAAAGCCAATACAATTAAAAGGTGAACAGGATAAGAAAGAAGATCCATCTGGTGAAAAATCTCAAAACTCTTCTCAGAGAAGAAATATAAAAGACTGTTTATCTACATGTGAACATCTAAAAAATACAGAGGTGTTGGTAGGTTACATCTCATATTTCAAATATAATTCTTAACACTTTTTTATGATTTAAATTTTGCTTGTAGGAGATCTCATTATAAAGGTCTAAGGTGCCCATCATCTGTAGAACCCATAGTCAGATATAGTAGACCTTCTCCAGAACTAGTATTAACGGCCTTGTAAATAACCTATTCTCTCTCTCTCTTTTTTTTTTGGCAGTTTTTGGCCAGGGCTGGGTTTGAACCTGCCACATCTGGTATATGGGGCTGGTGTCCTATTCCTTTGAGCCACAGGCACCGCCCAAGACCATGTGGGTTTAAAAATTAGGGAACAGTACCTGTTTTTCTTTCTTCTTTGGTTTTTAAATAATACAGCAGTAGTTTTTTTCATGATCCATTAGGTCTGTTATTTAGGTCTTTCAGCTTTGTTCTTCTCTTCCCCATACCCATCTCAAAGGTCTATCTTTCTTTTATTCAGAAGAACCTAGCTTTTAAATACTTGGTCTGTGGATTCAAGAGAAAGAACACTATATAATATGTATATAAATATTCCTTTGATTTTATATGTTACTGGTATGTTGCTTTCAAATATATTTCAAATGAAATAGAACATATTTCATTCTACATGGTTATAGAAGACGTGGTTCTTTTTAGTACTTCACAGGACAGATATGACAGTTATGAGGACATTCAGACTGAAAAGAGAATAACTGACATAAACAAGTAGTTATACAAATCTTTTGTGGCTCTGCTGGCATCCCCCACTGTAGTCTCTTGTAATCTAGGGCTTTTTCTACTACCTCATAATAATGAAGAACAAATTTGTAGATTATAGAAGTTCCTGGTTCATTTGAATTCTTCTTTGTGCCTTTTTTGTGTTTTTCTATGCTTACAAACAATTGGTGGAGAGTATAAACAGTCAAAAATGAAACTTACATTAGTTTAAGGTGTTGTTTATTAGCAGCCCAGGCCCAGTACAAGAAGTATGCCCCTGATGTAATGCCATCGGTCAATTAATGATTTTAGAAATATCTATAGGGAAATCACTAAGCTGTTGGTCAAAAACACTTGAGTTCCAGTTTTGGCTTCAGTTTTGTTCTGGAATGACACTGAGTAATAAGTCATATAATCTCTAAAAACTGCAGTCTCCTGAATTTTACAGTAAGATTGATAAATTTTTTTTGCCTATGTTAGAGTTGTGACAATCAAATGATAGATTTTAAAATATTTTGTAAAGCTTTAATGCACTATATAAATGAAGAATATTTAGTTAATTCCATTTTATTTGACTTCCCACCAAACCACTTTTTAACTTCCCAAACTCATCAGGCTCAAATTTATTTCCTTAAGCGTTATTATAAATTTTTATCTTGATTATATGGAAAAATACTTCTTAACTACCTTGATTCACATCTTCATGACCTCAGTTCATCTTTATCACTCAAATTAGTTTTGCCAGACATTAGAGTTTGTTTTTTGTTTGTTTGTTTTGTTTTTAATTGTTGGGGATTCATTGAGGGTACAAGAAACCAGGCTACACTGATTGCATTTGTTTGGTAAAGTCCCTCTAACATTAGTTTTTAAATTATTCCATGTTTTCAGTTTATATTTTCCTACAGCTCTTCAACATAGGATTTAATCAGATGGTAGATTCTACTTTCCTAAAACTGTAAATGTCACAAAAACCTCTGTCGCCTTAAGAATATTAACTTTTTATGATCCTTTTTGATACCTAAGAGTAGGTAGAAGGCTTAAAGCTGGGATGGTATTTTTTCAAGCCACTAACTTTTTGTTTTTTAATATAACCATACACTACTTATTATACTAAGTGCCCAGACTTAGTATTTTCAGTATTTTCCACGTTTCAACTTACTTAATCCTCTCACTATCCTGTGAGAAGCTTTTATTAACTCCAGTTTATAAATGAGGACCTAGACTAGAGGGATAGGTCACAAATCTAGTAGTATAAATGACAGAGCCAGAACCCAATATAGTCTTTTCTAATTTTTATTCATGTGTTTGTTACAAATTTCTGATCTTTGGCTATAAACTTAACCAACCTTAAAGAATTAGCCTATATCTTATACATGTTTTACATCAAAAACATTGTGCTATGACTACATTATTTATATTTTTAAATTCACAATGTTTCTTATATTTCTGTATGACACTTACCAAATTATATTTTTCAGAAAATGACTCTTTTTTTTTTTTGCCCCACACTCGGTAGAGAGCTGTGGCATCACAGTTCACAGCAGCTCTAGCTCTTAGGTTTAGGTGATTCTCTTGCCACACCCTCCCGAGTAGCTGGGATTACAGGTGTGTGCCACAACGCCTGGCTATCTTTTTTTGTGGTTTGGCCAGGGCTAGGTTTGAACCCACTATCCTCAGTATATGGGGCCGGCACCCTACTCACTGAGCCACAGGTGCTGCCCAAGATAACGACTCTTGGTATTGACATAGTTTTATGTTTTAGAACATATATATTAATTTTTTCTACCTGTGGGCACAGTAGTTCCTCCTTATCCACAGTTTTGCGTTCTATGGTTTTGGTTATCTGTGGTCAACTGTGAACAGAAAATAGCTGAGTACAGTTCAGTAAGATATTTAACTTTTTTTACGCTATATTGTTATAATTGTATTTTACTATTAGTTATTAATATCTTACTATAACTAATGTATAAAATAAACTTTGTCATGGCGGTGCCTGTGGCTCACTAGGTAGGATGCGGGCCCCATATACCGGTGGCGGGTTCGAACCCTGCCTGGGCCAAGCTGCAACAAAAAATAGCCAGGCATTGTGGTGGGCACCTCTAATCCTAGCTACTTGGGAGGCTGAGGCAAGAGAATTACCTAAGCTCAGGAGTTGGAGGTTGCTTTGAGTTGTGACACCACAGCACTCTACCAAGGGCAACAGAGTAAGACTCTGTCTCAAAAAATAAATAAATAAAATAAACTTTATCCTAAAGTGTATGTGTAGGCTCAGCACCTATAGCTGAGTGGCTAGGGTGCCAGCCATATATACCAAAGTTCACAGGTTTGAACCCAGCCTGGCCTGCCAAACAGCAATGACAAATACATCGAAAAAATAGCCGGGCATTATGGTGGGCACCTGTAGTCCCAGGTACTTGGGAGGCTGAGGCAAGAGAATCACCTAAGCCCAAGAGTTTGAGGTTGGTGAGAGCTGTGACACCGCGGCACTATACCAAGGGTGACATAGTGAGAATCTGTTTTAAAAAATAAAAAAATAAAGTACGTGTAGGAAAAACAACCTTGATATGTACAGTGTTTCATACTATTCATAGTTTCAGGCATCCACCTAGGTTCTTAGATCATACCTCCTGTTAATAAGAAGGGGCTATCATAGTAGCTTTTTTAATTGCAATAATCAAATATTAGCTTATTAAATGTTGGATTCTAAGCAAACATGACCATACATTGATATCGCAATCATAATTTCTTTAGTACATTAGCATTTATTCAGCTTATTATAAAAAAACTTAGATATTGTTTTCCAATTAGTATGTGTGTATATAGACACAATATATATTGATATACATATTGAGCATCCCAAATCTGAAATTTGATAGGCTCCAAAATCTGAAACTTTCCGAATGCTAATGTGATGTTCAAAGGAAATGCTTATTAGAGTATTTTGAATATTGAATTTTTGGAATTGGAATGCTCAGGCAGTAAGTATGTACCGTGTTTCCCCGAAAATAAGACACTGTCTTATATTTATTTTTTCTCAAGAAGACACACTAGGGCTTATTTTCAGGGGATGTCTTATTTTTATTAAGTATAATACAACAATCTACCTTTTTTTTTTGAGATAGAGCCTCAAGCTGTCGCTCTGGGTAGAATGCTGTGGCATCACAGCTCACAGCAACTTCCAACTCCTGGGCTCAAGCGTGTCTTTTGTCTCTGCCTCCCAAGTATCTGGGACCACAGGTGCCTGCCACAACGCCTGGCTATTTTTTGGTTGCGGCCATTATTATTGTTTGGCCGGCCTGGGCTGGATTTGAACCTGCCACCTTAGGTGTATGTGGCTGGCGCCTTAGCCACTTGAGCCACAAGTGCCGAGCCAACAATCTACATTTATTCAAATACAGTTAAGTCATCTTCTTCTGGAACTTGACAGGGAGAGCTGACCTTGTTGGTGGGGCTGGCACTAATGATGCGTGAACTCCTTTCCCCTAGCTGTTCACACGTGCACAATAGGATGCCTGTGACCCCGGTTAACGCAAGTGTGAACAGCTTGGAGAAAGGAACTGTGGCAGATAAAAGGTATTCCAGTCTTCCTTACTGCTCTATGCTGAAATGTAAAATGCCTGGTGTGGCTTATCACTCCTCTGCCCATCACTAGGTTTTGTAGGGCTTATATTTAACAAATGCATAGAAATCCTGCTAGGGCTTAGTTTTGGGGTAGGTCTTATTTTCGGAGAAACACGGTATATTGTACATATGCCAAAATCCAGGACAATCCAAAATCCAACGCTTTTCTGGTCTCAGGCATTTTAGATAAAGGATAATCTAAACCTGTGTATTATCAGCATCATGACAAACTATGTAATACCTCAGAATGTATTAGGAATGAGTCTTAGAAACTAAAAAGCTGTACAAGTCCTTTAAATGGTATATTTCCATCAAAGTATAATTATTTTCCTAACAGAGGACTACACTGAAACATTCAAATGTCTGGCGAAAACATAATTTTCACTCTTTGGATGGAACCTCAACCAGAGCCTTTCATCCTCAAACTGGATTGCCACTTCTTTCTAGTCCCGTAAGTGTTTTTTCCCTTATCTCACGTTAGAATTTGCAGCCATCTGAAATGATTACAAATAATTTTGTTCAAATTTTAATTGAGTAAAATTAAATACCTTTAAAATAAATTTTTAGTTGGAAAGTGTCTTATTTTTAATAACACTTAACAGTTTACTGATGATATGGAAAGAGACTATAAAATGAATATGAATGAAATTTACTATAATAGGATTATAAAATTTCTCTGAAATTCTTTTGCCTAAAATTTTTATTAACCGTCAATAAAAAAATCTTGATGTCAAGTGAATTTGTATCTTACTGACATCACCAACTGGGTCACCTGGGGACAGCTTTTTACTTAGAATCCTTTCACTTAACTTAATCATGCTATTTTAAGACATATATAATCTCCTCGCTCCTCATGTGTTAATACATTTATACATCAGCGGGGAATGGCTAAATGCACTGCAGAGTCACATTGATTCTACTCCCTACTTGTATGACATTAGATAAATAACATCTGTTAGAACCTCAGTTTCCTCATCTGTAAATGGAGTTGTGACAATGATTAGTATTGTGAAAATGATTCATATCACTACTGGCACATGTTAAGCACTCAATAGTTAATTGGTGTGGCTGTCACTTCAGTTAAACCAGTGGTTCTCAATCTTCCTAATACTGCGACCCTTCAATACAGTTCCTGTGGGTTGTAACCCACGTTGAGAACCGTTGAGTTAAACCTAAGTAGTAAATTTTGTAGCAGAACTAAAAGTCTGTATAATTTGCTACTAATGCAAAATTTTTACTGTATGTGTGTTTTTTCGCAACTTGAACACCAAGTCTGGCATGTGTTACAAAAATAATTATCAAGGGCACTACCCATAGTTCAGTGGGTAGGGTGCCAGCCACATACACCTAGGCTGGCAGGTTCAAACCCACCCTCAGTCAGCTAAACAACAATGACAACTGCAAGCAAAAAATATCGAGGCCTTGTGGCAGGCACCTGTAGTCCCAGCTACTCGGGAGGCTGAGACAAGAGAATCACTTAAGCCAAAGAGTTGGAGGTTGCTGTGAGGCTGTGACGCCGCAGCACTCAACTGAGGACGACACAGTTAAGACTCTGTCTCCAAAAAAAAAAAAAAAAAAATTATTATTATCAAGGGTTGTAGACTTTAAGTGCATAACTTGGACCTCTGGTGTTTATTTTAGAGAAGTTGGAGTCTAAAGAATTTTTTAAAACTCCAAGTATTTGACCTGTGAGTTGTTTTCAAAATGCCAAGTGATCAGGAAAAATATTATCAGCATCATGCTGGTATAAAAAGCAGTGCGGTCTTCTTGTCAATATTGTGGTCTGAGTTAATACAGGGAGACACTTCTCCCTTTATAGACACAGAAATTCTGAATGAAGTAAAACAATGTCTAAATATATAATATAGTAAAAGAATAAGTAAAATAAGTCCCCAAGTAGTAACTTGGGGCAAATTATGGCCCTCCAGGATATCTGAACTTAATACAATGCTAGAGTTTAATGTCCCACCCCAGGGATAGAAATCAAGGCTATATGTCAGCAGCAGTCATGGCACAGGCCTAAGACCAAATTCTTTATAAATTCAAAAGCAGGAAGACTGGACTTCCATAAATGGGATGGCAAAACAAAAGCACCTGTTTACTCAAGGACGTGTCAGGGAGGTGTGGAGTAGAAGAAAAAATCCCCCAAAGAAATTGTACCTAAATCTAAGCTACCCATAAATGTAGTACGAATTCTAAATTTTTTTTTTTTTTTTCAGTTTTTGGCTGGGGCTGGGTTTGAACCCGCCATCTCCAGCATATGGGGCCGGCGCCCTACTCCTTCAGCCACAGGCACTGCCCACGAATTCTAAATTTATGCTACCTATGAGGTTCAGAGAAGTCTACTTAAGAAATAACTATAACAGGCTGGGCGTCTGTATCTCAGTAGTTAGTACTCCAGCCACATGCTCCGGGGCTGGTAGGTTCAAACCTGGCCCAGACCTGCTAAACAGAGGGGGAAAAAAAATGCCTGGCACAGTGGCTCACGCCTGTAATACTAGTGCTCTGAGAGGCCGAGGTGGATGGATTGCTTGAGTTCATAAGTTTGAGATCAGCCGAGCAAAAAGCGAGACCCCATGACTACTAAAAGTAAAAAAACTGAGGCAAGAGGATCACTTAAGCCTAAGAGTTGGAGGTTGCTGCGAACTATGACACCACAGCACTCTACCCATGCCTACAGCTTGAGACTCTGTCTTGAAACAAACAGAAAAAACATAACTAAACTACAACTGGTGAAATCCATTTAAGACTAGCAGAAAAAAGATTAAACTATCCCACATTTATAACCCAGGGCACCAAGGATTTATTTTTATAGAAACTATCTCTTCAAGATGATCTCAGAGGAAAAATATTAGAAAGCATCTTAAAAGAGTGACTCCCATAGCACAGTGGTTATGGCAATGGCCATATACACCCAGGCTGGTGGGTTTGAATGTGACCCAGGCCAGCTAAACAGCAATAACAACTGCAACAAAAAATAGCTGGGCATTGTGGTGGGCGCCTATAGTCCCAAGTACTTGGGAGGATGAGGCAGGAGAACCGCTTAAGCCCAAGAGTTTGAGGTTGCTGTGAGCTGTGATGCCACTGAACTCTACTGAGGGCGACAGTAGGACTCCGTCTCAAAAAGAAAAAAAAAAGCACCTTAAAAGAATCAGGAGGAACAAGAAATGAAAGAATACACATATGGGAACCTTGTTATCAGAACAACCCTACGAGTTAAAAATAATTCTGTTTAAAATGTTGTAAGAGATAAATGAAGTCAAAATAGGGAATTGAGATGAGAGACTATATGGATTTGAAAAAGAAGTAATCAGGGCGGCACCTATGGCTCAGTGAGTAGGGCGCCAGCCCCATATACTGAAGGTGGCAGGTTCATACCCAGCCCCAGCCAAACTGAAACAAAGAAATAGCCAGGTGTTGTGGCGGTGCCTGTAGTCCCAGCTACTCTGGAGGCTGAGGCAAGAAAATCGCCTAAGCCCAGGAGTTGGAGGTTGCTGTGAGCTGTCTGATGCCATAGCACTCTACCGAGGGCAATAAAGTGACACTCTGTATCTCTACAAAAAAAGAAATTCTAGAAAATATCATATTTGAACTGCATACACATATAGGTGAATTAAACAATAGATTAGAATCAGCTGAAAGATATTTAGTGAACGAGTAGACACATTTTAGCAAGTACTGATAATGAAGTACTGATGATTTCATCTTTTTGAAAGCAAAAAGATGGTAAAATATGAGAGAGCCATAAAAGATAGAAGGAGATGTTCATTGTAATTCTAGTAGGATTTTTAAAAGTGGGATTAGGTAGAATAAGGGAAATGCAATACTACAAGAAATGAAGGTAGAGAACTTCTAGAATTGACACAAGGGTTTAGATTGAAAATTTTAATTTCATACTAGGTTCTATCTACAGTAAATAGCATGGCAAACTTGTTTAAGTCTCAAAAATGTTATTTAAATTGTTTAAACTTCAGTATTATCCATTTCTTATGCCACCAGTTAAACCAGTGATTTAGATAACTTTATACATATTTATAATATTAATTCTAGAAACAAACCTAATTTGCATGTTGTATATGATTTTAGCTTTAAGTTACATTGAGTCCTTTAGTTTTTAGGTCACTGTGATCTTAGTGGTGGTTTGCCTTAATATAATCTGGTATACGATGGTCGCTGACAATCCAGGATGATAGTATTTTTTAGACCTATTCACTGTAAAGCCTCAGGGTTCCTGAGAATGTTGCAGTATGTAGAATAGCCAAAGGAGGTACAGTGCTGACACAACTTCAGACTCCTGTCTCTATTAATTCTTTTTTCTTTTTTATTTTAAAGTGAGAAATGCTTTTTCCTCCAAAAAGCAGTACAGTATTATATAAAGTAAAAAAGTAAAAATCCTATTTATATTGTTTTTATGTATATAAAATTTACTATGTCTCAGGTACCTTATTTATATTATATATGGAGATTCTACCCTGTAAAAGTTTTAATCATATTTTTCACATTTAGTGAGAACATAAGAATAATATTTAATAAACAGAATGATTTTAAGTAAGTTGTTATAGAAGTCTGATAGTTTTTTGGGGTTTTTTCTTTTTCATTTTTTTATTATTGTAAAGATAAGCTTAACATTTCTTTTGGAAAGTGTTATAAATTTAAGAAAAAATTAGTCTTATTATATATCACAGATGATCATTTTTACTTTAGGTTCCTCACAGAAAAACACAATCAGGTTGCTTTGATCTGGATTCTTCATTACTGCATCTGAAAAGCTTATCATCTAGAAGGTATTTAATCTCAAAGTTTATTTGTGTGTATGAAACAGAATTTTACAAAATCCCCGTCTTTCACAATAAATAATATTGACTCTAAAAATCAAAATTGTGGCTTGGTGACTGTTTCTCAGTGGTTAGGACACCAGCCGCATACACCAAGGCAGGCAGGTTCAAACCCAGCCAGGGCCTGATAAACAACAATGACAACTGCAGCAACAACAACAAAATAGCCGGGTATTGTGGCAGGCACCTGTAGTCCCAGCTACTTGGGAGGCTGAGGCAAGAGAATAGCTTAAGCCCAAGAGTTGGAGGTTGCTGTGAGGTGTTACGCTATGGCACTCACAGCATGGTAAGACTCTGTCTCAAAATAAATAAATAAAATAAAGACAAAAATTGTAGCAGGAATCTTATTTTCAGTATGATCTCATGCACACACATAGCTCTTAAGGGTGAGTGAAGAAGGCTGTTATGGCAGTGAGTAGCAACTTTCATCATAATAAAGAGCCACATTGTTTTAACATTTAAGTGGATTTGAATATTTCTTTTCATTAGCCTCTACCTTTTTTTTTTTTTGAGACAGAGCCTCAAGCTATCCCCCTGGGTAGAGTGATGTGGCATCACAGCTCACAGCAACCTCCAATTCCTGGGCTCAAGCAATTCTCCTGCCTCAGCATCCCAAGTAGCTGGGACCACAGGTGCCCGCCACAATGCCTGGCTATTTGTTTTTTATTTGGTTGCAGCCATCATTGTTGTTTGGCGGGCCCGGGCTGGAACCTGCCACCTTAGGTGTATGTGGCTGGCGCCTTAGCCACTTGAGCCACAGGCGCCAAGCCAGCCTCTACCTTTTACTCCTTTCTCCCAACACCTTCTTCCCAAAAAGCTGGGCAATTTTGCCTTTATATTTCCTTTCTCTCTCTCTCTCTTTCCCCCTCCCAGCCTCTCTTGTTCTCTATTTTTGAGATAGATTGTTGCTCTCTCATCCAGGCTGGTGTGCAGTGGCATCAATATAGGTTACTGCAACCTCACCAGTTCTCCCACTTCACTCTTCCAGAATTGTAGGATTACAGGCATGAGCCACCAAGCCGAGCTCTATATTCTCATTTTTAGCTTAAAATGAAGATTGATACAGAAGTTTGAATTATTATGTATTTCCACTAGATGCCACTATGTGATATGTTATTAATTCTGCTTTTGTGATATGTTATAAATTCTACTTTGAGACTTTCTAGGGTGATATATTTGTATATACACTTTACCAAATATTATAACAAAGATTATAAAATCAGAATGTTTATAAGTTTTATATGTTAAAATTTGATGACATTAATTATATTATGGCATTTCAGTAAAATTGCTTGAATTTTCCTAACTTAATTTTATGTAAACATAAATAAGAAAATATTGTTAATGTGTTCCTTTACTGATTTGTTTTTTTAATAGTCCTCGACCATGTTTAAACATTGAAGATGATCCAGATATTCATGAAAAACCATTTTTGAGTTCTAGTGCTCCACCCATAACAAGTCTTAGTCTTCTAGGAAATTTTGAGGTAATGTATTTTAAAACTTTTAAGAATTGAAATTTCTTAACTTAGGTCTGGGGTGTCATTTATGTCTTTAACTTTGATTGTGAAAGGGAAATTAGTTGACTGTCCTTTTTGAAAGCCTTGAAAATTACCTTTTTATTTTATGTTATTTTCATGAGAAAGCAATTTGAGAGAATTATTAGCAGTGACATCCTAGAATTTGGTAGCCAGTAGAAGAGAATGAAGGATTTTGGTGAAATGAGTTTGGATCAGGGTATGTTACTTTAGCTGAGAGGATAGATTTGACCACATCTTCTTGTTAAAACTGGGTCTGGGCTCAGCGCCTGTGGCTCAAGCGGCTAAGGCACCAGCCACATACACCTAAGGTGGCGGGTTCGAATCCAGCCCATGCTAGTTTTTCTATTTTTAGTAAAGATGGGATGTTGCTCTTGCTCAGGCTGGTCTCAAACTCCTGAGCTTAAGCAATCCACCCGACTCAACCTTCCAGAGTGCTAGGCTTATAGCCATGAGCCACTATGCTCAGCCAGCAGTATGCTTTATTTACAACTTTTGTTATTCAGGATATCTTCCAGTGTTTTAGTGGAAATGAAAAGACATTTGAAATAAGTCTTTTCCATGTCCCTTGCAAAGTATGAGTTCAGAGATGTTGAACTTGCTATTCCTTGTCATCATTACATTAAAATTGCATAGACCATTGTGAGGGTCAGGTACTTTGCAACCTTTGTACTACAAGAAAATTTATATGGGAAAAAGCAGTCTGATATATGAACCCTAGGAAAGTTTTAACCATAGTTAAAGATTGGTATACTGTTTGTTTTAGAGCATCCTATTTGTACAGATACGCATACACTTTTCAGATGACTTAAGGAAAAAATACAGAGATTTGCTGAGACTATCCAACCCATAAATTCTCTTTATAATGAATTTGGAACTTGGTGTTCTCTCCAGTAAACTACAGAAGATATTTAGTGAATTTGATAATCTATGACAATGAACAGAGAAGAATAACTTGAATTGCTAAACTGACACATTGGTCTTGTTTCATGAAAACAGAGCAAAGTGTGATCCCTATAATTGAGATTTTGGACATTTGGGGAGCTTTAGGTGGAAACACATTGACCCAGGGTAACACCCAAATAGAAGTTTGTCCATATGACTTCGGTGGCCAGTTAGTTACCTTTTTTTTTTGCTACCATTTGGAGATCTCTACTGCAAAACCTTCTCATCATCCATTCATCTGTCCTATGGTTCTCTTCTTTTTTTTGGCTGGGGCCAGGTTTAAACCCACCACCTCCAGTATATGGAGGCGGTGCCCTACTCCTTCGAGCCACAGGCACCACCCCTGTGTTCTCTTCTGTCAGTTCAGTCCAGCATAATGCCAACAACAATTGGAAATGGGCTACTTTTTCCACACATGAGAGAATGCCAGTGCTTTCTGTCACTATAAAATAGCTTCTATCTTCTAGAATTTTATTTCACATCATTTTATTTATTTTGCAGTAGCACAATTGTTCACTGTAACCTTGAGCTCCTGAACTCAAGCAATCCTCCTGCCTCAGCCTTCAGAGTAACTGGTACTGCCAGCGTGCACCATCTCACCTGGCTAATTTTTCTATTTTTAGTAAAGACAGGGTTTCACTTTGCTCAGGCTGGTCTCAAACTCCTTATCTCAGGCAAATCCTCCCAACCCAGCCTCCCAGAGTGCTAGAATTACAGGTGTGAGCCACCACACCATATCCTGCTGATATGTTTAACTTTTTTTTTAATTGTTTAAAAAAATTGTTCTTGGCTCAGCACCTATAGCTTAGCAGCTAGGGCACCAGCCATGTATACTGGAGCTAGTGGGTTCAAATCCAGCCCAGCCTGCCAAACAACAATGACAACTGCAGCCAAAAAATAACCGAATGTTGTGGTGTGCACCTATAATCCCAGCTACTTAGGAGGCTGAGGCAAGAGAATGGGTTATGCCCAAGAGTCTGAGGTTGCTGTGAGCTGTGACACCACAGCACTCTACCAAGGGGCAACAACTTAAAACTCTGTCTCAAAAAATATATACAGTTCTGGTTTTACAAAAAAATTCCAGAGATGATTCAAAGAGTTCAGAGAGTTCCACATCTGGTTTCTCCTAATAATAACACCTTACATTAGTGTGGTACATCCATCACAATTATTGAACCAGTAATGATATAATATTATTAACTGAAGTCCAGCTTTGTTTTTTTGCTATTGTTGTTCCAGACAGAGTCTCACTATTTCACCCTTGGTAGAGTGCTCTGGCATCACAGCTCACAGCAACCTCCAACTCTTGGGCTTAAGCAGTTCTCTTGCCTCAGCCTCCCAAGTAGCTGAGACTGTAGGTGCCCACCTCAGTGCCTGGCTATTATTTTTGCTGCAGTTGTCATTGTTGTTTAGCTGGCCCAAGCCAGGTTCAGACCCGCCAGCCTCAGTGCATGTGGCCAGCACTATAAGTACTGTGCTACGGGTGCCGAGCTGAAGTCCAGCTTTTGATTTTGTTCATTTTGTCCATTAACTTCTTGTTTTCAATTTCAGTGGTATGTTTAACTTTTTTTTTTTTTTTAAGAGACGGAGTCTCACTTTATCACCCTCAGTAGAGTGCCATGGCGTCATAGCTCACAACAACCTCCAACTACTGGGCTTAGTTGATTCTCTTGCCTCAGCCTCCCAAGTAGCTGGGACTACAGGTGCCCACCACAGTGCCCCGCTAGTTTTTGTTGCTATTTCGCTGGGGCCAGGTTTGAACCCACCACCCTTGGTATATGGGCCAGCGCCCTACCCATTGAGCCACAGGTGCCGCCTGGTATGTTTAACTTTAAGAAATTGCCAAACTACTTTTCCAAAGTCGGTTATACCATGTTTAATTATCATCAACAGTGTTATGAGTTCTAGTTTCTTCATGTCCTTGCCAGTGTTTACAATGACCAATCTTTTTCATTTTAATTATTATGGTTTTAATTTGTATTTCCCTAATGAGTGGTCATTTGAGTCTCTCTTTCCATGCCTATTTGTTAGATAAGGACATATGTTTTCCAAACATTTTCTCCAAGTCTAAGATTTGGCTTTACATTTATGTTACGGTGTCTTCTGTAAAGCAAAGGATTTTAATTTTATTGGTGTCTAATTTATTAATTCTTTTTAATGGATCTTACTTCAGGTGCTGTAGCTGAAAAAAAAAAATCTTTGCCTACCCCATGGCTTCTTTACATTGGTGATACTGATATTTCAGCTAGATAATCCTTTCTCGTAAGAGGCTGTGCATTGTAGGATGTTTAGCAGAATTTCTGGCTTCTACCCACTTAATTACAATAATACCCACTATGTTGTTTTAGCGACCCTTGGTTGAAAACCACGGGCCCAACCCGAGGTCACAAATACCTTTTTCTACATTTTCATCTAAAAGTTTGATTTAGCTCTTACATTTATTTCTGCAATCTATTTTGAGTTAATTTTGTATGTGATAGAAGGTGTGCAGTTAAGGTTCATTTTTAAGCATATGGTTGTTCAACATTGTTGTTCTTTCTTATCACTTTATTCTAGTTCTTTGTCATTTCATATAAATTTTAGAATTAATTTGTCTTGTTTCTACAAAATAGCCTCTTAAGCTTTTGTTTGGATACAGGTCAATTTAGGGAAAATTTACATCTTAAGAACATAAAATCTTCCATGAGAGAAAATATTGGTAAACGACTCTTCTGAGAAGTAATTAATAGCTAGAATATATAAGAAACAGTAACATCTTGCAGGGACAACACCCCTCTCTAAAAAACAGTCAGGTCTTGGGGCAAGTGCCTGTGTTCTCAGCTGCTTGGGAGGCTGAGGCAAGAGGATCACCTAAACCCAAGAGTTTGAGGTTGCACTGACCTGTGCCACCACAACATTATATCAAGGGCAACATTGTGACACTCTGTCTCCAAAATATATATTTATATATAAAAAATATATACATATGTGTGTATATGTAAATAACAAACAATTAGGTCTTTCTGAAGTGATAGGCCTTGCCCTGCCTCCCAAGAAAAAACAAAAGAAAGAAAGAAAAATTAGGTCTAAATAATGGTGAAGTTCTAACATAGGATAGTATGTTAAGAGGCCAAACATTATAAGAAAATTGATGGAGGTAAGGGTGATTTCAAGTCAGATCAAAGGCAGAAATGAGAACCTGGCAATGGTAACAGCCACTTTCTAGTCCCTAAAAGCATAGTGATATATTTCTTTAAATAGAAAAATAAAAGCATTAATTTTTCTAATTGAGTTTTTAAAAAATTATTTTGTCTTCCAGGAATCTGTCTTGAACTATCGTTTAGATCCTCTCGGCATTGTTGATGGTTTTACTGCCGAGGTAGGGGCAAGTGGTGTTTTTTGCCCCACTCATTTGACTCTTCCAGTTGAAGTGTCATTCTACAGTGTTTCAGATGATAATGCTCCCTCTCCCTATATGGCAAGTATTTTTTATATTGTCCTTTTCTGCAAAGTCAACCAGTTTAATGACAATTGTCTTTAAATGCTATGATATAATGCTTAAAAATATAAAACATTTCCTAAGTGAAAATTGCATGCTAATTAATATACTGAAATATTATCTCACAACTTCTTTCTGAGCTAGTTCAAGCAACAGATAACCTCTTTGCTTTTAAGGATGGTGCTGAAAATTTACTTGTTTCTATGTGATTTTCAAAAATGAGAAAAATTGATTAGTGGCACTAATCTTGCTGTCTTGCTGTTTTCACACAAACTTCAAGTGCTTACTGTGCACTCCACTCTACAAGGTTTGTCTTCCCATATGATTCCTACCTCTACTTAGAGCTTAAGGATTTGGTGAGGCCCTTAGGTATGTTTTGGACCCATTCTTTTCTAACTCTTGGGTTTTTAGAATAATAGCTATTTTAGAGTAAAGTATGAAATAGTGAGCTCAGGTCTTCATGGAGAGTGAAAAAGCAAAGGCACATTAGAGAGCATAGTCTCAAGCTTTAAGATCCTATAATTTCACCTTTCCCTTTTTTATTCCAGTGGATTGCAGATAAAGTAAGCCTTTAACTAAGTCCTGATATATGATTAGTATCAGCCTTTTTCTGAAAGACAAAGAGGGCGAAGTGGCTACCAAAGCTTCTCTGTAGACATGTTTACTGTGATGGTATCATATATGGAATCAAATCTAAGTCTGCATGCTAGGTCTTTCTTTGGAGAAATGCAAATTACTGTAGTCAGCTGTACAGCCTAGTCTTGCTACTTGAATTTCCTAACTTACCACCTGGCCTAATTCCTTTCTCTCCTAACACCCCTCTCCCCTACCTTCTAGGTTTTTAAAGAATTAGTAACAGTGTCTTTGTTATTAGTAAAACCTGTGAAAAGGGATGTCTGCATAATTGAGAAATAATAGAGAAGGAAGGAAGTTATATTTTTTAAAGGACTAAATATGGCCTACTCATTATTGTCCCTGTTTGCTCAAGGAAGGTTATTTAGGTTTATTCCATTCTAAGGGTAAAGCTTGTAGCCAGGAACCTGTTCACTGTTTTATACTTGGATAGAAAAAGTATAGTGGTGTCTCCTCATTCATTCAAAGTTTTCTTTTCCCAACAATATTTATACTTGTGGGTCATAATCATGAAGAGGTACAGCACTGATTGTTATCAAAAGCAAAGGTCCTTCCCTCTCAAACCTTCCCAGTTACTACATATCCTGCCTATTTTTCATTTAACATAAAAGGAATCATCTCCAGAATAATTTTGAAAAAATAATTGCCAATTTTGAATGGTTAAAAAATGGAAAGTAAAACTGAGAGATTAGTATCAGAATAAATTCATAGCATACTGTAATACTAACATATAATTTAGCTGTAAAGATGCCCATTTTGCTTTACCAGGACATCAAGAATGTCATCAGTTTCATACATTCTATGGCAACATAGAAATAGAGAATGTGAAAGATAAGGTCTAAAATACTGCAATCTTTCATTAGTAAAGATAATCCTTCTTGGCCATTAGGATAGCTCAGAAATGAGAGAAAAGGGTGAAACTGGATGAAAATCAGCTGAAATAAATACCTTTGAGTAAAATTCATGAGCCAGGGGCTATATGAACTGTGCATTCAAAATGCAAAACAGCGTCAATCTTTGACCTTGGTTGACATATTAAAAAAAGAAGGATTTGGAAATAAAAGATTTTATTCACTCTAGAAAGTACTGGAATATCAGGTTTATGTATCATAGATTTGAATAGATTAGATATTTGAACAGAGAATGGAAAGGGTATAAGTCAGGTTACTGGGTTTATTCATCTGTCCTTTTAAGAATCCTTTCTGTTCTCTAATAATATACTTCAATCAACTATCTCATAATTTTTTTTGTTAGTAAGTTTACTTCTTAGGAATGAATTCTCTTAGCAAGTGACACATTCCAAATCTTAGATCATAAATTTTTCCTACTGTAAATTAATAAAATTAATTTTGTTCTTCAGGAATATTATTTATGTTCTGGTAGTTTAGTCTGTTTTGAAAGTACTGGTCATGTTTTGACAATACATATTAAAGACCAGTAGTGCTGAGACACTAAGCTTCTTTTTGTTAACTCTAATAATAACCTTGTTGCTCTAAGGATAACTTTGAGACCTGTCATCACAAATTATACAAATGACTCACAAAGTTAAATTTTACCATAGAAAATGGTTTGTAGTATAGGGGTAGTACAGGACTTTTCATGAGATAATTCCTTAAAGATTAACTGAAAGCCATAAAATATCTCTCTCCAGTTCGGAATCAATGGTAAAAATGCTCCCCTAGTGTTTTTGACGGTACATAGCTGTTCAGAAACTATTGCATGTTGAAATCAGGCAAAAAATCTAAAACATTTGTGCCAGAGGTAAATTTATGGTATAAACTCCATTATTATCGAGTGGTGCCCATAGCTCAGTGGGTAGGGTGCTGGCCACATACACCAAGGCTGGGGGGTTCAAACCTGGCTGGGGCCAGCTCAAAAAACAACAATGGCAGCAATAAGAAAAAATAGCCGGGCGTTCTGGCTGGTGCCTACAGTCTCAGCTACTTAGGAGGCTGAGGCAGGAGAATTGCTTGAGCCTAGGAGTTTGAGGTTGCTGTGAGCTGTGACACCATGGCACTATAAGCAGGGTGACAGCTTGAGACTCTGTTTCAAAACCACAAACAAACAAAAATGCTTCTTTGCATTATTATCATATTAACAAGGCCATGTATGATTTCTACCAATTTGTAATTAACCAGATCAAAATATACTTTTTTTCTGGTGGTGCCTTTGTCTCAAAGGAGTAGGGTGCTGGCCCCATATACCTGAGGTGGCAGGTTCAAACCCAGCCCCGGCCAAAAAAAAAAAACTGCAAAAAATATATATAGATATATATACTTTTTTCTTTTCCACTTGTTTTTGCATATTCTCTGTACCATAATAATTTGATGATTTTCTGCGTAATCTTTTGATTAAACTTAGTTTACCTTAACCTTACTATTCTACTTTAAAATGCCAGAAGAAAAATGTATTTTTCTTTATGTTAATTATAGTAAAATTCAAAGTTTGATAATATTAATAAAATTTTAAATAATTTTCCAGTTCTTTTCTAAAATTCCTATTGCCAATGCCAATCTTACATTGTTTAGAAGTGTTTTAGAATATTGCCTTAAGGCTCAGCACCCATAGCTCAGTAAGTAGGGCACTGGCCACATATACCGAGGCTGGCGAGTTCAAGCCCGGCCCAAGCAATCTTCTTGCCTCAGTTTTTCTATTTTTAATAGAGAAAGGGTTTTGCTCTTACTCAGCCTGCTCGCAAACTCCTCAGCTCAAGCAATCCATCCACCTGGGCCTCCCAGAGTGCCTCATTTAGAATATTCATTTAGAGCACTGGTTCTCAACCTTCCTAATGCTGCAAGCTCTTAATACAGTTCCTATGGGTCTCAGGTTGAGAACTGCTGATTTAGAGTAAATATTCATCCAGGAATATTGGTAATTACCATCTGGGAACCATGGGCTCCCAAATTTATGGGCTCTTTATCTCTAGTCAAAAATCCACACTCTGCTCATATAAAAAAAAAACTGGCATACCTAGTACCTCATTAGACATGTAGAACAGATCGTGAGAAAAAAAAGTGTTAAACCTTCATTACCATTTTGGTTGAGGGCACAGTTTGTTGATATGGTATCTTCAAGTGACCATGTAATAAATCAGATTTGTCAAGAGCCACATACGTGCCAGGTGCGTTGACTCATGACTATAATCCTAGCACTCTGGGAGGCCAAGGTAGGTGGATTGTTTGAGCTCAGGAGTTTGAGACCACCCTGAGCAAGAGTGAGACCTCACTGAGGTAAGAGGATTGCTTAAGCCCAAGGGTTGGAGATTGCTGTGAGCTATGATGCCATGGCACTCTGCTAAGGGTGACAAAGTGAGATTCTGTCTCAAAAAAAAAAAAAAAAAAACATGTCTTCTCAGTGCCCATTTCCATGAATGTTTCCCAATTTTAATGTGTTTATTTGATGACCTGATGTAAAATGATATTTACTTGGAGCTAAGGGATTCATATATGTTATATCTGGCTTCTCTTTTACCTTTGTGCACTTGTTTTTACCTCCCAGCTTACAAAGCCAACAGAGATGTCATGTGATGGGACAGTTCTATTGTTTATTTACTTCTACATGAGTTTGGCAGATACAGCATATAATGATGGAATCATGAAATGTAGAACATGCAGTTATTCTACTTGATTATTCCACCTTAACTACTCAAAAATATTAGTCCAGTTAAATAGATCAGCATTCACTTTTTGAATCAAGTATCAAGTATCGCAATCACTACCTATAGCCATTTGGTCATCCTGTTTATTAAGAAGCTTTCAAGGATTCACTTGAACTTGTTTTAATTTGTACTTTTCCCCTATTGTTTGCAATACTGGAGTGATTAGAGCATCCTCAGAAAGACTACTTCATATGTTAGAGCAGTGCTTCTCAAACTTTAATGTACATATGATACCATCTGGGGAATCTTGTGAAAAATGTAGATTTGATTTGGGTTCGGCACCTGTGGCTCAAGTGGCTAAGGCACCAGCCACATACACCTGAGGTGGCAGGTTGAATCCAGCCCAGGCCCACCAAACAACAATGATGGCTGCAAAAAATATATATATATATATGCAGATTTGATTTGATAGGTCTGAACACATGGTATTTCTAACAAGTTTATGAGTAATGCTGATGTTGCTAGTCTGAGAACCATTCTTTGAGTAACAACCTAACTGGAGGACTCCTGGTATCACCTTTTAGACTTCTCTAATGAAGTAACCATAATTTAGCTTTGACCTTGACTCAAATCTTAGCTCTTAGACATTCAATCCATCTTGCTCTCATATGGAATCAATCTGGATTCTTGGATTCCTTAGTAAGTGACCAAAAAAAAAGAAAGAAGGTCCAGTACCTTCATAAGATCCAGATTAAGGTACACATGATATAAAGTTATTTCAGAAACAAGGAAAATAGAGTTTGATTGCTTTACTCTAGAATATGCAACTGTCTTGAAAGTTACTGATTGAGCCTTCTTTTTTCTTCTTTTTGTTTTAAACATATCTTTTCCCATAAAGTAATTACCAACTGGGAACCATGATCTCCCAAATTCTCTTTCTACTTTTTCTATCTCTAGTCAGAAATTCAGATATGTAACGTAACTCCCTGATTGAGGAAATGACTTTATTTTTGGCCAGGACTTAGACCCTTCTATACTTGTGACTTTTTACCTGCCCAGTGACCAATAGATTTTGTTTCTTCATTTCCCCTTTGCCCCCAAGTTCCATGGGAATAATCCTATAGCCTCCCTTTATTTCCTTTTTGATTAGTAACCTCTTTGATATATCTTAATAGAAATTTCAAGTACTGTGGCCATTTGTATTATTTATTGTGACATCCCTAGAAGAACAGTAAATTATTTCCTTAGGGGTGGAAATAAACATAGAATGTTAAGTAAATTTGAATGTTTTTCCATAGAAATAGAATTCTGAAATTTTAATGAGTTATTTTAGTCTTTTATATACATATGAATCAGTTGTACTCAATTTGTCTTCTTTTATTTCAAGGGTGTGATTACTTTAGAGTCCCTTGGTAAAAGGGGTTATCGAGTACCTCCTTCAGGAACAATACAAGTGGTATGTGTTTTATAGCCTACAATTGCAATAATCATTCTCTCACATACATATAGAACTTAGCCCTTTCTCCTGCTACTGCTGCTGCAACAACTTTGGTAAGTAACAGTGGGGCTGCAGCTTTGTTTGGAGTTTCCCTGCTCTGCCCCAGGAATGACCATTTGGGAACCTCCATAAAAGGAAAGCATTAATAACCTAATCAAGGTGAATATGTTAGAAAAATAGCATATGGACAGTTTGCATAACTTAACTAGAGCTATTTTCAGTTTAACTGGAATCTAACATTACCATGCCTTTTATTCAATATCAGCCAGATTGAGTTTGACCATTTTCAAAGGGGATCCCAAATGTTAATATTGCTTTGGTAGGAAAATTTGGGCACCAAAATTAAATTATCCCAAGTGTAATAATTTCTAAAATTGATCTAATGAGACAATTATATAAAGCAGATAGATAGTCTGACCAGTGCCTGGTCAGAGAAAAGATCGATCCTTTTGGTCTCTAGACATTACTCATTTTGGCCAGGAGAACCCTTCTAATCCATAGCAGTGCTTTGTCATCCCTGGTCAAGGGTTAACAGAAGAATAATTTGATATCAAAATTAGTTTGTGGCCTCGGCACCTGTGGCTCAAGTAGCTAAGGCGCCAGCCACATACACTTGAGCTTGCGGGTTCAAATCCAGCCCAGGCCTGCCAAACAACAATGACAGCTGCAACCAGAAAATAGCTGGGCGTCGTGACGGGCTCCTGTATTCCCAGCTACTTGGGAGGCAGAGGCAGGAGAATCACTTGAGCCCAGGAGTTAGAGGTTGCTATGAGCTGTAATGCCCTAACACTCTACCCAGGGCAACAGCTTGAGGCTCTGTCTCAAAAAAAAAAAAAAAAAAATTAGTTTGCAATTGAGTTCCTCTCCAAGTGTGACCCAGGATAATCCTGCAAGCCCTCAAGTTCACAGTTTGTAGCCTGAAAAAGTCCAGCTGAGTCTATTCCTCACCCTCAGGATCTGGTCTAATCTAACCAGCCTTTTTATGACCTTTGGGCCTTAATGTCTTTAGTGCTTTGTCAGATCACTTGTAGTCATCATTATTGTTCCAATATTGCAAAGTCTGTACATTCATTTATTTCATATCGTAACAGAAGTGAAATATAGTACTATGCAATATGTTCAATGTAGATATAAATTTTACTAAGGAATAATTATTGCATATGAAGGTATGATTTTCATGACAGATTACATAAACTAAAGGAGTGATATTGTTCTATTCTTTTGCCCCTGGCTATGTAGCTCATGAGATACTGTGGGCCACTGGAAAGTAAGCTGTCAGTTGTTGTAAAAATGAGGCACAAACCCAGAGGCAGCACCTTCATCTGTTGTTTGAAGACTGCCAACTTTTAGTGGTTGATTTTAAATATGAAATTTTCAAATGTCTTTCATTCCTTATGTAATTTAACTTTGTACAAACATGGTTTGACCTGGCTTGTTAATTGTTGTGGTTGTTGAATGTATTTTCCTTAATCTTAAGACTCACTCAATTTCAAAAATTGGATCATAATATTGATATATTTCTCATTTTGATTCAGTGAGTGATGTCCAGTGCCACGGATGAGCTTCTGAAAGCATGGGCACCAAGTTACCTATTGATGTGTTGGTAATTTGGTTAAAGTCAGATCAGCACCTTGGGGTCTTGTTTAATAATTAGTACTTTTAAAAATAATACAATTATTTATGGCCAAGTACCCATTGAATTCAATTCAGTCTTCAATAACAATATCTATTTTGGTATTATAACAGTGGTTCTCAATCTTCCTAATGCTGTGGCCCTTTCATATAGTTCCTGGGGGTCTCGACCCACAGGTTGAGAACTGCTGGTATAAGGATGTTAATGATTTTCTTTAAAAAGCCTACTGTTGCTACAGATTTTGAAATGATTCCAAGTGTAAGAAAATGAAGTATTATTTTACCTACTTTTTGGATCTAATAATAATAAGCTTTATTTTCTAAACTTGGAATTTCCGAGTTTTCAAATAGAAAAAAAGTCTCTTTTTTGAACACCTATTTATAATCTTACAATAACCATATGTACCTAAAACACCAAAATTCCAGTTTTGCTGAGCTTGTATTTTTATTTTAAAAATTCTGCTCATTTATTATTAAAATGTGAGAAAAAATATTCTATTTTGATAATTTTTCAATGATTAGTAAAGCTAATGTTTAAAATAATTGAACTGGAACATTTTAACTTAATAAGAGTGTATTTTTCTTAAGCTAGTGGAACTATTAAAATCTGAACAAAAAGTAAAAGTGATACATTGTCTATTAATATGAAATTTGTGACTAAAGATTTTGATTCATTACAGGATTTTATGTTACTGTCAAAAAATAAAGTTGAACCTTTTAAAAAATACTGAATATTATTTTGTAAACTTCTGAAATTTGATTAACTGTAGTCCCTGAAACTAAATTATATCCAGTGGGATTACCTTATTAAACGGCCTTTTAAATTATTGCTATAATCATTTTGAATCTTATCAACAAATTGTGATTTTTAAAGAATAATTTCTATATTGTTTCTTCAGACCTTATTTAATCCAAATAAGACTGTGGTGAAGATGTTTGTTGTGATATATGACTTACGAGATATGCCAGCCAATCACCAGACATTCCTACGACAGAGAACTTTTTCTGTACCTGTTAAACAAGAAATGAAGAGAAGTGTTAATAAAGAGAACATCCGACATACAGAAGAACGGTTATTACGCTACCTCATACATCTGAGGTAACGTTTCAAATGAATATGAAAAAATGTTGCTTTTTTTATGTCTAAACAATTGTCAATGTATCTAGGGCAGTGAGACACATTTTCCAAACAATTGCTGTTCAGTAAAAATATAATATGAGCCATATACAATTCTGTATGTTTCAGTAGCCCTACTAAAAAAGTAATAAGCAGTTAAGATTAATATCTATTTAACCCAGCCTATCCAAATGTTATCATTTTGAACATGTAATCCGTATAAAAATTATCAATGAGATAGTCTTATTTATACTGAATCTTTGAAATCAAGTATGTATTTTATACTTAGATGTAAAACACAACTTTATTAGAACTAACCACATTTTAAGCACTTAATAACCACATGTAGCTAGCAGCTACTATATTAGAAGAGAAAGTTCATAAATTTTATTTGTTCAACCAATATTTATGTGCCAGTCATGCTTCTATACACTAGGAAACAAGAGTGACAAAATTTCTTTTCTCATGGACCTTATATTCTAGTGCTTCCAGCAGAAATACCTTTTCTTCTAACTTTTAATACCCAGCTTATAATTCTAGGTTGGGAGAAGCATTTGTTTGCCTTTATGGTCCAAGTTGCTAGCATCCCAGGGTAAGATTTTGAACCCCAGCAGTCCTAGTTTAGCTCTCTGGATCAATGAGCAAATTAATTGGTTAATAGAAGGCTCAGTAGCCTTTTGCCTATAACTCTCTTTGTAATCATTTTCTGATCCCTTACATTAAAAAGTCCTCAATGCCATCAGTAATACTCATCTTTGACTAACTGGTATAGTAAGGAGTGCTCTTCATTCTTTAGGTGTCCTCTTTCATCCAGAGTCAAGCAGAGAACTTTGTTAAACTATTATTGATGGAGACCACCAGCTATCTTTCAGCCTTTTTTTTTCCTTGAGACAGAGTGTCACTATGTCACCCTCGGTAAAGTGCAATGGCATCACAGCTGACAGCCACTTCAAATTCTTGGGCTTAAGCAATTCTCTTGCCTCAGCCTCCCAAGGAGCTGGGACTACAGGCACCTGCCACAACACGCGGCTGGTTTTTTTGCTGCATTGTCATTGCTGTTTAGCTGGCCCGGGCTGGGTTTGAATCTGCTAACCTTGGTGCATGAGGCCAGCGCCACAGCACTGTGCTACAGGGGCCTATCTTTTAGTCTTATAGTGGCAATCTAGTCTGAATAAAGAGTGAACTGTATACTCAAGTCCATGTGTGAAAAAATTTATTAAGTTAATTGTTGCCTCAAAGCATTGTCTAATTGGATCTCTTCATCTTGGTCTTTTGACTGTTCTGCGTCCAAAACGTATGTTCAGCCAGCACAGTGTATTTAAACCCAACTTGACACTGCCTGACATGAGCCTTCATGGGAAATTTTACACAGATTGTGGGAATGAAAAATATACTACAGACAGGCTTAGAAAACTTTTAAAAAGAGAAATGATGGCTTGGCGCTTATAGCTCAAGCAGTTAGGGCACCAGCCACATACATTGGAGCTGGCAGGTTTGAATCCAGCCTGGGCCTGCCAAACAACAATGACAACTACAACCAAAAAATAGCCAGGCATTGTGGCAGGCACCTATAGTCCCAGTTACTTGGGAGGCTGAGGCAAGAGAATCACTTAAGCCCAAGAGTTGGAGATTGCTATGAGCTGTGATGCCAGAGTAGTCTACCCAGGGCGACAGCTTGAGGCTCTGTCTCAAAAAAAAAGGGAGAAATGATGTGAAATAGTAAAGACTATAAGAATACCTCCCAGCCCAACTAAGAAAAATGTTCAACTTTATTTTTTTCACATATGGACTTGAGAAATGCATCTCACTCCTTATTCTCTGGTTAAACCTCCATTTGGTACCAATCCTCTAGAAGTTAACAGCCATAGCCATATGTGACCAACGTTGGCCAGAGTAAAAGTAAACTACCTCAGCTTTTATAATCCAATCCCCACAAAATGACTAGGTAATTTAAATGCTTTAAAGAAAACTATTTGGGGAAAATGATATATTTCACAAAGAATGTCTTCCTTCAAATTGAGAAGGTGAAGAACTAGAGAGAAAAGGGAAAAGTGAAAAGTGAATCAGTCTGAGTTCTGCTTTAACATTTAGCACTAACTGCCAGACCTTTCAACTAGTTTAGGAGTAAAATCCACCAACCCAGATAGTATTTATGCTACCATGAGGGAAAAACAAAGAGAAATTAGCACTGCTGAGTGTTTGTCAGTGTGCTGGGTAGGTTTATGAGATTAAATACTCCAGCCTTCTGTCCTGTGTTATAGATATTAGCAAGGTATAGAAACAGTTTCATATGCAGGGAGGTTTTAAATTTTTTTTCATTTTGTTTATTTTTTATTTTATGGTTAATTTTTTCAGAATATTGGGGGGCATACATTTTGTTTACATACTTTGTTTTTGTATAGATTGAATCAAAGCTATATATGTAAAGTGTGTTCTTCACCCAATTAGCATACATTGTACCAAATAGCTATGAATTTACCCATCCTTTCCTTCCCCTCCCCCAAACTTGATTGTCTTTTTTTCTTTTTCTTTTTTTTTTTTTTTTGTTTGAGACAGAGTCTCAAGCTGTTGCCCTCAGTAGAGTGCTGTGGCATCACAGCTCACGGCAACTTCTATGTGCTGTGGAGTCAAGGAAGAAAGGAAAGATTGTATTTGAAACTCACATTGACTGGAAGAAGCATCTCAGGCCTTGTTAGAGGGGAAAGGTAGAGTGTTTGGGGAATAGTAAGGGAGATGCAGTTAAATAGAAACACATGATTTGGCAATTTAAGACCTAAAATAATCATGTTAAAGAGTAAGTGTTAACCTAATATTATAGCAAGATTAATTGTTCTTGCTTTCGAATTTTAAGTAATCACATTTGTTTTGCTTAAAGACTTAGTCTTTGAAATGATTCATCTTTTTGTTTATTTGTTTAGGTTCCAGAGTTCCAAATCTGGAAAGATCTACCTCCATAGAGATGTACGACTCCTGTTCTCTAGAAAGTCCATGGAGGTCGATAGCGGTGCTGCATATGAACTCAAATCTTACACTGAATCACCAACAAACCCTCAGTTTTCACCAAGATGTTGACATTTAGGAGTGACAATTTAAAGTGTTTGCTCAGTCCTCAAGTTTGCAAGTAAAACTTAGCATAGAAGAGAATGTACCAAATTAACAATCAGGAGAGTGGATCTACTCCTGTTATGCTGGACCAGTTTTTATTAAAGGATTCCTGAAATGAGATTCACATATTCCAAGTAGACTGGAAATACTCATGTCCTAATCCTTTTTGTACTGTTGAAACCACTTCATTGGACATGTTGCAATAGCAAAACCCCCAGTTAGATTAGTGTTTACATGTTTTATTTCTCAGTTATTTAATATTTAATGTTTTCCTTAATACTCAAGTGATGTTTGTCTGTAGTGTTCTAATGTAGCACAGATCCTATGTAAAATCATACTATGTATTTTTGACATTAATGTTGAAATCTGAAATATATGCACAAGTCTTTAATTTTGTGTGATGTGTTTTAAGTGCTATTCATTTAAGTTATTGAAAATGAGTATGAAATGTTGAGCTTCTTTAAAATTAATGCACTATGCAAGCATGTATATTTTTTAATATCTCTCAAGATTAGTTTTTACAGTACCCCATCCAGGTTGCTATCTCACATAGTAGTCCTTTAATATGTTGTATTAGCAGTGTAATGTGGACTAAACTGCTTCACATTCCGCTTGCAAGTTCAGATCATCGTGCCCATTTGTATTCCTTCTAGGATTCCCTATCCCCAAAACAGTTCTATTTTTCCTTAATCACGACTATAGAGGCTTTACATTAAATTGCTGTCTTATGCTAGTTAACTTTCTCAAATTGTTAAAAGAATATGTACTTTGGAAACAAATTAGTATTTATATTGTAAATATATGCAAAAAACTAAAAAAAATGTGTATTTGGCTTTTATTTTTAGATGAGACTTTTATGTGATTGGGAGAATTAACCATTAGGCAGTTTCATTACTCTACAGCTGCCAAGAGGAGGAGGAAGCTGTGTTGACCCTGTCCCAATTTGCCACTTCTTTGTTCAGGGTTGCGATGAACACCATGTGGCAAATGGAAACATTACCAAGCAAGAGCACTTGAGTGAATGCATCAAAAATCTTCCATCTAAAACCCTTGAAAAGAACAGGGTGATTTTATTTATATGTTCATGTTGAAACAACAGGCAATAACAGATTAGATAACAAGGCAAAAATACTCAGACTCCCGGTAGAAATCTGTGCTGCAGGTTATAAAATACCTCTCATACAGGCTAGCCCTAGGTGACCTGGGACTCTAGATCCACATAAATAGTCTGGTATCAGCAGAGGGTCAAGTCTTTACTTTGGGTTCCAGCTATTGAATAGACTGCTTAAGAGAATTTGGCTAGGTGATAATTGTGTGGCTACAGGCTGTTGAGTGGCAAGCAGAAGCCTAAATTTCCTTTAAAATACCAATTACAGGAGAAAAAAAAGGTTATAGATGTTCCATAAAAGTAAAACAAAAAAAATTTCTAGTAGTACAAATTATAAAGATTTGGCTCAGTGCCTATAGCACAGTGGTTAATGGCGCCAGCCACATGCCACGGAGGCTGGCCAGCTAAACAACAATGATAACTACAACAAAAAAATAGCTGGGCGTTGTGTCAGGCACCTGTAATCCCAGCTATTTGGGAGGCTGAGGCAAGAGAATTGCTTAAGCCCAAGAGTTGGAGGTGGCTGTGATGCTGCAGCATTCTACTAAGGGTGACACAGGTTGCTGTGAACTGTGATGTTACAGCACTCTAGGGTAGGTGACATTGTGAGACTCTGTCTTAAAAAAAAAAAAATTATGAAGATTTATTGTCGGCTCAGTGCCTATAGCACAGTGGTTACGGCCCCAGCCACATATACCTAAGGTGGCGGGTTCAAACCTGGCCTGGGCCAGCTAAACAGTTGCAACAAAACAAACAAAAAGATTTATTGTTAATCTTCAGACCGTGTGGAAAACATGGGACAAAGACCCAAGCCTTGGTTGCAATAAGTATTCCAGTACATTTGGCAAAAGTCAGTTTTGAAAATTTTATATAAAACTTGGAATATAGGCTCGGCGCCTGTGGCTCAATCGGCTAAGGCACCAGCCACGTACACCTAAGGTGGTGGGTTCAAATCCCCAGCCCGGGCCCGCCAAACAGCAATGATGACTGCAACCAAAAAATGGCCGGGCATTGTGGCGGGCGCCTGT